>PVKE010012037.1:0-39084 GCA_004027555.1 Craseonycteris thonglongyai
GTTTGTCATGTTGGGCCCCACCCATATCCTATTAATATATCACCATAGAAGCCATTACAGAGAAGCGCACTCATTCTCTGAAAAAAGAGAATAAAACTTTGTAAGAACACATCATAGCTTGTAAAAGTTTTGTCCACTATGTTGTTAACAGAGATGAATTATGGTCACACAAAATAGACAACCCCTTCATGGGGTAAGTCAGCTGATTGTGAATTCTACTCAAGATGCAAGAATGCATGTTTGAGACTCTCTGGGGAAGACTAGTAGGATAGGGACATAATAAGGTCCTAGTTGATTTTCACTCATGGTTTTGCTTCCTCATAAATCACACCACTATCCACTCATTTGCCTAATCTGAAAGCCTAGAGGTCTCCCTTGATTCAGTTCTTTCCCTCAGCTTCTACCCATTTCATGACCTAGATCCATTCTATCAGGACATCCTGTTAACCTTATCCCCAAAATATGTCCTCTATATTAGTTCTCACCTCCCCACTGATGGCCTCCCATTCCCAGCACCAATATTCTGCCATACGGATCACTAAAATAGCCTGAAAATTTCTATCTGTATGTCTGCAATTATTACACTGCATTCCATTGCCCTAAGAGTGACCCGAATGGCTTTTGAAAAAGTACATAAGACTTTCTCTTCTTTCATTCATTGTACTTTTGCCCTTAGATCAAGGTCTTTGAGACCAAGAATTGTGCAAAAACACCACTATCAATATTCTCAAGAATAAGACTTAAATCATAATTATAGACATACATCAGCCAATTTTACAATCCTATCTCTGAGGACACACTTGACATGTCAGAGGTTTCACTGTCTTCACAATTAACTTTGCCTTCTGAGAAATTATATTAGTACTGAATGAAACAGCTTCTCATCACAGTGAAAATGATACCCATGTTGCTTTAACTTGCCATTTTAGGACCAACATGATTAAGTCCCTGCCTAAACTTTAACTTCTTTCCTACTTGCTCAGCAACATATACAATTTTTCTGTGTTTCTCATACACTCCATGCCTGCAGCTGCTTTAGGACTTTTGCACATATTGTCCTCCCTATTTGTGGTTTTCTTTCCCTAGACCTATGTAAGACTGGTTTTTGTCACTCATATCACTAACTGACCACCTAATCCAAGCTGTGTTCTAGTCACTTGCTGTCCTAACCTATCCCATTTTCACCTTCTGTTTTTCTCTATAGCTCTTGTCAATGTCTGTAAACATGTTTTTTTATTTTTATTTTTTTGAATTGTAATGGTTATCTCCTCCCCTAGTAGAGTCTTCAATTGATATGAGTCTTATTTTAAAGTTATACATACTCAAGGTGAAAAAGAATGGTTGCCAGTAGTCACTCAAAGTTTTTGTTGAGAAATACGAATGAATAAATGAACTGGTGAGTTCAAGACAGTCGAGTTAAATTTTGACCTAAATCGTTTTACCCATAAATGAGGTGAGCTGCAGGACATCTAAATCCCAGTATCGATTCAATACAAAGCTTTTGAAACAAGAGTGTTCTATTCGGAGAAGCCCAGGGCAAAAGGAAGAGCTGGGCAAAGTTGGGCAGATGCTGGCCTGGAGAGGGAGGATGTGCCAGGGATGTGTGCCCTCAGTAAAATATGAGGGCAAAGTTTTTGAAGTTCTGGAAAGACATTTTGTTGAGCACTCGATTTGGTGCACTGTTGCCCTGACTATTGTCATTAGTATTTAGTATCTTTTCTGAAGCAAAACCTTTTTGGATTTGGCAAATAAAGACTATGAGAAACATTGTAATATTCCTAATTGTTTTAAGAAAAAGGGTAAGGAAAACGATGACACTTTGCTTATGCAGAAGAGGGCATGTTGGTTGTGTCATTATTTAAAATCTTGAGATATATATTTTCAGTGGAATATACAACCAGAGAAATGGCTTTAAAATATGTCTAAAACCAGTGTAGTAGAAAGGAGAGGCAAAGGAAAATGCTTTCAAATTCTCTTTAGGAATCTTTAGGAACCACGAGGGCCTACTCTCAAAGACCAAAGTAAAGTTTTTTGTCTTTCATTTACTTGGGGAGATTAAAGTTTTCCAAATTAATTCTGTAGGACTGAAATCCCATCCTGTTAACAGAAAGATACTTCCAACACAGAGTAAGATAAGGTCTAACCATGAATCAGAGAACTAGAAGAATTTTTCAGGAACAAAACAAAGGAGAACAGAGGAAGCAGGCAGAATGGGAGCCTAAGGGGGAGCAGATACAAGGTTAAAAGCTGAAGAGACGTCTGTTATCTGATAAGTGAATTAGAAAACAAATATTGCATGCCAAAATACCAGGGCAAGTGGAGACATCCCTTACACAGAATCAAGGAATCTCACCTGAAGAAAATCCCATCTTGTAAGCCAGCATGGAATCGTTCTTGCAAATAGAGTCAGTAAATAATTTGTTGGCATGGAACCCTTTGGGAATCACAAAGTCAATCAACTCACGGGCCTTGTCTATAGTTGTAACATTTCCCCTTTTTACTCTTTCAACCTCCTCTTGGTTCAGCACCTTTAGGCTTAAGACATCATCCAGCAAGTCCTTAAGTGTGTCTTCAGATACTGAGTTAACAAATACTGACCTTTTTTGCTTCAGACTTTCGCCTGTTGGAAACACAGAAATGTTGAGACTTATAAACAATTTAAGAAATATCACTCTGTCACCTCAATAACCAGGATACTCTTTTATCTATATTCCCCTTTGGGCAAACTATCCCAAGAAATGGATTATTTATTGTATCCAAAAATCACTTCCATTCTTTCTAAGCCTTTGGTTTCCTGCTCG
The DNA here is from genome assembly GCA_004027555.1 of Craseonycteris thonglongyai. Taxonomy (NCBI): domain Eukaryota; kingdom Metazoa; phylum Chordata; class Mammalia; order Chiroptera; family Craseonycteridae; genus Craseonycteris; species Craseonycteris thonglongyai. The sequence goes on from PVKE010012037.1 coordinate 2,802, forward strand.
CAGAACTCTAACCTCACTAACTCAAAACAAGGCCGCACTTGTCTAAACTGTTCTCCTTTTTCTGCTTTGGTGAGTTATAGGCGGAGCCCACGGAGCTTCACCTGTGCTGTCACTTTGATAAATATGCCTGTGGAAATCAGAATCTATGGTCACATTCATGTCATTTGTTTTTATTTTTTTTTATTTAGGGACAATAGTCCATGGTAATCCTGTCATGCAGATTATGAACTTCAGTCATGTTTGGACGTTTGAGCGTTCAGGGAATTGTCACAAAGAACCTCAGAAAACAAGCTCACACACACCTTTCTAGCATTTACTTTCCCATCTGAAATCCTAGGAAAACCCACCCAGATGACCCCTGGCTTCTGGATCCCTGTACCCCAAAACCTGAAAGAATATAAGTCAGGGAGAAAAATGTCTTCCTTTCTTTTCTAGTTAAATGTTGCTCACAGACTATACAGACAGAATCCAGTTACAGTGTTTTGAGTCAATCTTATGCCCCAAACGTACAACCTGATACAACAGAACAAAGCCTTACCATCCATGGCCTGTGTCTCTCGTCCTATGAGGCAGAAAAAGAGCGAAGAGAAAAACTATTCCGAGCAATCAGGATCTTCCTGTTGGGCAGGGCCTGTTCCCATCTTGGGTAATAACTATTTTATTGCAATGTGGATAGCTATATATATATATGCATGCATGCCTTGTTTTTTTTCTTTCTTTCTTTCTTTCTTTTTTTTTTAGTGAGACTGTTTTCCTCTCCCAGGACTTTCTCTTATGAAAGAGTAAGGTAAGTTGCCTTTCTATTTTAGTAATGCTTTTCTTTGCTGTTTAGTTCCTTTTTTGGTTTGATGTAGTCACATGTAATTCTTTTGGCCTTGGGTGCTTGTGCTTTTGCTGTTGTGGGAGCCTAGGACAGGCCGCCCCAAGCTCTCCTATAATGTTGTATTGATCATTTTAAATTAAAATCACTTGAGAAGCAGCAGGAGTGGAAGAGCTCTTACTCATCCCTGTCTGTCTAAATACAAGAACTAACTCACCATCTGATGGGTGTCCTCCCTGCTTCTGAGGGTGGAGCTGCAACCTTATCATAAAAATTACAAAATCACATTCCAAAAGGCTCGTGTAAACAAAATTTTTAACACCTTTATTAATCTACTACCCCAGCCCAGTCCTTGCTGGGATTCCTTCCTCGTGGGCCCTAACTTTCTTTGTCCTATAAGTTTCTCATACATTTATTGATTCTTTGTATAAAAAAGTATAAAATGGGCCTGCTTCTATCATTTCTTTGAGCCTCATTTTATGATCTGAGCATCATAGTGTGAGTCTCCTGTGTGCACATATTTATTTGTGTGTTGTTTTTTTCCCCTATTGTAGTCTTATGTCAGTTTTGTTAGTCTAGCCATAAGAACTAAAAAAGAGTAAAAGGGGGAAATTCTTCCCCTCTCGCACAGTATCATATCCAAAAAGTCATTGCCAAGATCAATGTCAAGGAGCTATTTCCCTATGTTGTCTTTTAGGAGCTTTATGATTTTAGGTCTTATTTGTAAGTGTAATCCATTTTGAGTTAATTTTTGTGTGTGGTGTAAGATAGAAGTTCGATTTCATTCTTTTGCATGTGAATATCTAGTTTTCCCAATACTATTTATTGAAGAGACTATCCTATCCCATTGAATATCATTGATTCTCCTCTTAAATATTAGTTGACCATACATAAGTGGGTTTATTTCTGGGCTGTTGTTTTTGTTCCATTGATCTATATTTGTTTTTATGCCAGTGCCATACAATTTTGATTACTATAGCTTTGAAATACACTTGACGTCAGAAAATATGATCCCTCCTCCTTTGTTCTTGCTCAAAATTACATTGGCTACTTGGGGTCTTTTGTGGTGTCATATGAATTAAAGGGGTTAATATCCAAAATTTATGAGGAATTCATACAACTCAATATCAAAAACACAAATATGATCAACAAATTGTTAAAGGACCTAAATAGACAGTTTTTCCAGATGACATACGAGAACCAACAGGTACATGAAACGGGTACTTCACAACACTAATGATCAGGAAAATGCAAGTCAAAATCACCATGAGATATCACTTCACATCTTCTAAATGGCAATTATCAAAATGACAAGAGATAACAAGTGTTGGCCAGCTTGTGAAGAAAAGGGAACCCTTGCACACTGTTAATGAGAATGCAATTGGTATAGCGTTTATGGAAAACAGCATGGAGGTTTCTCAAAAAGTTAAGAACAGAACTACCACGTGACCCAACAATCCCATTTCTGGGTATATACTTGTATAGAATTAAATTTGGTTATTCCCTCTTGTTAACGTATCTCATGCAGATTATATTATTAGACCAGCTGAAAGAACTTTGAAGGGAAGAAGAATGTTTCTTCCTGTCCCACAGTGTCAACATTGGGGGGGGGGGGGGGGGAGAGTGGGGATCAAGGTATATAAGAAAATTGGAGGATAGGAAAGGCTGATCAGTCTTCCTGTTCTCTCAGCTCTATCTGTAAAGTAATCAAGAAAAAGATGTTATATTTCTTTTCTTTTTTCCATGGAGTTATTGAGTTTCCCCAAGATTAGGCCTTCAGGATATTTCCAAGATTTGAAAATGGGAGATATACCAGACAGAAAAGAGATGTTGGAGAAGCTGGGAGGGCTCAGTGGATTAAGTGTTCACTTTGCAGCCCCAGGGACTGAGGATCGAATCCCGGCCCTGGTCCATGTGGACCCATATTCTGAACTGGGGAGTGCCCCCAGTGCAGTTCTCACCAAAGTGAGACCCGGGCCCAGTTCCTGCCCTGTGCAGCCCCACACCCACCTGTGGAATGAAACTATGTGGAAAAACCAATGATGTGCAACTATGGAGACTGCTCTGGGCCCTCCCCTTCTCTCCGTCTCTGTCTCTGTATCGCTCTCTCTCTGTCAAAAACAATAAAAATAAATCTTTAAAACTTACTTGTTGAGAATTTGGGGTTGTTGGCAGGACATGAGTCTCTAGCACAATGTACTTGATAAAAATTTGGCTGCACTGGTGCTTTTTCCAAATAATACTGTCAATCACAGGTCAAGCCAGGTCCCTTGCTGTCTCATTTTCAACTCTTCCTTTTTCCATCTTCTCCTGATTTAGCACTCCGTCCTCTAGCAAGCCACTGGTCATGTCCTTGCTGATTGCTTCAACAAAACAAAAGAAAAAACACCAGATTTTCTGAAAGCGATAAGTGGCCAAAAGTGGTCAGTATGGTGGGAGATGTCATCCATTCCCTTCCCATTGTAATTCAAGAGTCCCACAAGAATGACCAGTTAGTAGTTGAATTTCCCCCCTTTTCATTTATTTTCTTCTGAAGGATCCCTGTTCCTTGTACTCTAATGTCATCAGGACTGTGCTGCTTTGTTTATACACACATGTGGAATCATCTCCTTGGTTTCTCTCAGTGAGTCATTTGATTGGTTCTTAAAAATGCAGCACACAGCTTTTCACTGTAGAGGGCCCTGGGGGCATACGCACTGGCCTTGATCTCATGTGAGAGCTGAATAGTCCCCCCGGGCTTCCTAATGAGGTCAGTAGTCCCCGATGCTCTGTCCGTGCCAATGAGGAGAGCTCAGTCAAATTCAGGCCATCCAAGAAATCAGACAATAATCACAAAAGAAGCACAATGCATTCATAAAGACCCAGATCCTTCCGGACTTTGTCATCTTTTTCCAAAAGCCCAGGGGGATACTTGGCTTGTCATGTTTTCCTTTTTTCATACTCCAAAGGAAGCGGAGCCTCTGGTTCAAGAAACAGAGCTAGTCAGGCCTCTTTCTGCTACTGAGGGAGCTTTCCTTCTTCCCTATCTTTGTCCCTCTCTATGGGTGACAAATACCTCTCATCGCTTTCTCTTTCCATCCTCTCTTCAGCTCTCAGCAACTTGGCAAGAATAATGAAGATTTTGAAGACCGATATTGTCCTTCTCAAGGGTGTCCTCAAATATCAGCCTGTTTATATGGGAAAGGCCCATTGTTCATGGCTCTGTCTACAAACTTCTAGAAGCATAAAGAAGAAGTTATACAAAAGCACATTGCTCCTTTCTTTTTCATCAGGGTAGTACTTTCACTCTTTTACTTTTGGGATAGAAAATTAGACAAATTCATTCCAACTTCTGAATTACATTAATCATGTTCCTTTTCTTACCCCAGGCTTAAACTTATGTAGGATAACGGTTGCAATTAGGGAGGACACAATAATTCTGTACAATTGCATATCAGAAATGTCCTTAGATGCAGTTTTTCAGAGTCATGTTTCCTGATATTCATACAAGGTGTAGGGAGAAGAGCGTTTTCTGAATTCCATTGAGAGGAAGCAGGGAGGACAAGGAATACATAGTCTCTAAGAGACTATCATTGTAAGCTAATTAATTAACCTGACACATAGGAGAAAATTGAGTTGGGCAGTTGCAGAGGTGGGAAAATAACACTTTGTTTTTTATGCACACACATGAAAGACAGCTTTGATTAAAAAATAAAAAAGAGGGGAAGCCGGGATGGCTAAGTGGGTTAAGCGCTCACTTTGCAGCACTGGGGACCGAGGATCGAGTCTCGGCCCCGGCCCATGCGGACCCATGTGCTGGACTGGGGGTTCCCCCAGTTCAGTTCTCTCTCTGTCTCTGTATCTCTCTCTCTCTCTCTCTGTCTGTCAAAACAATAAAAGAATAAATAAATAAAATAAATAAATAAAAAGAAAAAAGAAAAAAAAGGCTGATCAATACGTTTTTTGCAGACATATGGGCTGAATTCAGTTCAGGTGGAATGGATCTTAGAATAATGTAAGGGATAAATCTGAAAGTCACTTTAGTTGTGTGAATAACAGGTAGGATTAAGGCGAAAGGATATCTGGCAAATTAGGCATCAGGATTTGGTGAGTGAGATGTGTTTAACCTTGAGATAATTGAGAATATGAAGACGTTGATGTTCCTGAGATTCTCAATGGCCACGATTATCATGCAGACACCTAAATGCGCCTTTAACCAACAGAGAACATAAGGATTCGTACTATGGATGTGGGAGCAGAATCAGTCTGACAGGTTATTAATAATTTCTCCAGGAAAAACTAGTTAACCCGTTTGATTGGAAACTCTGTGCTATAGCTCCTTTGTATTACAAATGTGATTCTTTTTTCATCACTGTTTAACATTAACCGTAGAAACAACATCTTGTGGTCACCCTGAAACCAATGACTACTTAGCAGACACAGGACCTGGAGCCACATCCATTATCTTTTGCAGTGCACTACTCCCTTAGTGCAGCAAGCTCTTGATTTAATATGCCTGCCTCTCTGGAAACAGTTTCTGCCACTCTCTTGATTTCTATCATGAGAGGGGCAGCGACCCTGAGCTGGTAACAGTTTGATGCTAACATGTAATTAGCACCCATAAAAGTTTGTTTAATGAATGGCTACATGAACCAATAAGTGACAGTAATTAAAATTCTTACTTGGTTAAAAGAGGGAGGAGAAATTCTTCTCTTTTAACTTTTCCAGCCCACTTTAAACAGATTCAGGTTTTTTTCCCCCTATGGGTAAATGTAAAAATTTCAACTCTGTCTTTCTTAGTAATAAAAAGTATCTGCATTCATTCCTGTAGCAGGCAACTACTCCTGTAGAGTTATTATTTTTAATAAATAGATAATGCTCACTCAAGTGTTAAAAACACAAGTGATGAGCCGCACTTTGAAAGCCCTAAGTAACACTTTGTGTCTTAATCTTCCCCCAGTGGATCTGTCTAAGAGGCAGTTTCACAGGTCACAAGTCCGAAAAGAAAGTAGCATCTTTTCTTCTTTTTTTTTTTTTTATTTGCCAGAAAGAACAGTCTGAACTGTAGGCAGTTTTTAAAAATTCTTGATGCTTTTCCCACCTTCATCTTATTTCACAAGAATTAAAAAAATTAAAGAGATAAGTAAGCAGCAGCTCTACAAATGATTGAAAATTATTACTGAAAGCAAATGTTACATGCTAGTGACCAAAAAGGCGACCAGATGACCAGGATTTTCCATTGCTTGGATTCATCATGCACCTGGTATTACCAGACACAAGGTTTTACTCCAACACCAGAACTCAGAGGCTCTGTGTGGCAAAGATGTAAAATTTAAAGAATTCTTTACAGTAATTTAAATAAGAGAAGAATGTTTTCATATTTTCCTATGGATTTTTAACTGATATGTGCACTTCAGTTTTATATAGATTATTTTTAATTGGATAGGCTTTTATATGCTTCAAAAAAGTAAATACAGTAAAGATGTACTACCAAATTAGTGTGCAGAATTGCTGCAAATCCTATATCCCAGGTTAATTTTAAGGTATGCAAATAAAATATCTCTAGTGTGCCCAGATGAAAAATATAATTAAAAATGTAAAAAAGAAAAAAAAATGTTATGAGATAATTTAAAGTAAACTATCAAAACTATTAGGACTCTGGAATAGTAAAATAGTTTTAGACTACTATCACAATAAATGGCATTGAAAATTTAGAGCTGACATACAACCATAAAACTTGTCCCAAGTATAAATTTAGTAGCACAGAAAACCTAAATAAATGGTTCCAACACTATTGGTGTAGTATTTTCAAAATTTGAAGTCCAGTTACCAAAATCACATAAAATGGAATTGAATTACATTTTAGATGTACATATTTATAGTCATGCGTCACTTAATGATGGGAATTTGTTCTGGGAAATGTGTCGTCAGGTAAATACCTTCATTGCATGAACATCATAGACTGTATGTATGTTACCAAACTGGGTCAGCAGGCATCTTGCCTAATTCGCAAAGGAAGCCAAAGTATGAGGCAAGAGTTTTCATAGAGCAAATGGTTTATTTGTCAGGTAGCCAAACAAAGAGACCAGAAACAAAGCTCAGATCATCTCTCCAAACAAGGGACATAAGGTTAAGGAGATTATACCTATTCATAAGGGTTTACTTGGATTGGACAAGTTTGGACTTCAGCCATTAAGGCTGGATATGAGGAAGAATGATCAGCAGCAGCAGTTTCAAGCGCCCTTCCCTTTGCATAAACCAGGTTGCATGTTAGCTCCATGGCAGTGTGAGATTTGGCTCTTCTAAGCTCTGGACGTCACATCAGGGACACTCAGTTGCTAACTGTGCAGACTCGGGTTTGTCAGACCACTTTTAGGTGATGTTAGCAAGTTGTAGTTGACTGTGAAGAAGATGTGGGGAACAGCTTCCTTTTGTGTTCTGCGAGACACTTAAAAAACTTGTCACCACGGACAGGAAACATGATCAGTGTCTGGTTAGTGCCTGGTTTCACTTATACAAAACTAGACTACTACACACCTACGCTTTGTGGTATAGCTATTGCTCCTGAGGTACAAATCAGTACAGCGTGTTACGGTACTGAATACTGTGGGTAATCGTAACACAGTGGTAAATGTTTGTATATCTAAATAGAAATGGATATTACCAAATATAGTATAAAAGATCAGAAATGGTCCACCTGTAATAGGACACTGAGCATGACTGGAGCTTCTAAGACTGGAAGTTGCTCTGGGCAATTTGGTGAGTGAATAGGGAGTGAACATGAAGGCCCTAAGACAGATAACTGTAAACAACTATAAACTTCACAAGCACAGAGCACTTAGTCTACACTAAATTTATAAACACACATTTCTTTCTGAAATAATAAATTAACCTTAACTTAGTGTCACTTTTTTTTCATTGTTACATTTATTAGGATGACATTGGTTAGCAAAATCACATAGGTTCCAAGTATACAACTCTCTAATATTTTTACTTTATAAACTTCTCAATTATTTTAACTTTTTGACTTTTGTAGTAACACTTAGCTTACAACACACATACTTTGTACAGCCAAATAAAAATATTTTCTTTATATACTTATTCTATAAATAAATTGAATGAACTAGAGACAACGAAACACCTAAGCTCCTCACTGATAGAGTTTTTTAAACATGAAACTTTTCATAGAAAATTCAGGCGTGAAAATGTTACACCATGACATTTATACGTTGTTCTGCAAGTAGTTGTAGACATTTTGACTTAGGAAGATCTATTCTGTAAGCATTGATCTTCTAAATTTATTTTTCTAAAAATGAAGAAAACATAACAATGTAATAAAGAGAATTAACATACTAACAACTCTTAAAACACAACAATAAGAAAATGAACAATATAATTAAAAAATAGGCAAAGACTTTAATAGATACCCTTCCTAACAAGGTATACAGACATAATGAATGCATATAAAAAGATAGTTATCATCATAGGTCATTAGGGAATTGCAAATTAAAACAACAACAAGCTATCACTGCACCTGTTAGAATGGCAAAAATCCAAAACAGTGACTACATTTTAGGCTAACAAAGACATAGTGCAACAGAAACTATGATTCATTCCTGGAAGGAATGCAAAAATTATATAGCCACTTCGAAGGATAGGCTGGCAGTTTCTTCCAAAATTAACCCTATACTTACTATAAGATCCAACAATCTTACTGTTTGGTATTTACCCAAAGGCACTGAACACATGTCAAGGAGTATAAAGTTTCAGTTATACAAGACAAATATGTCCTAGAGAGGTGCCTATAACTAGCAATACTGTTTTGTATTAATAATTATACAAATTACGTCAAATTTGTTGTGTTCTCACCACACACACTAACATACACATACACAGTAAGTATGTGAGATGATGGATACATTAATTAGCTTGATTGTAGTGATCACTTCACAACATATACATATATCAAAGCACCAAATTGTATATCTTAAATATGTACAGTTTTTATTTGTAAATTATATCAATAAAGCTCTAAAAAGGGAAATGAAAAACTCATCTCCACACAGAAACCTGTGCACAGATATGTGCAGCACCTTTATTCAAAATTACAAGAACACATGTATATTACTCAGTGAAAGAAGCCAATCTGAGTGAACTGTGTAGATACTGTATGATTCTGACACTATGACATTCTGGAACAAGTAAAAACTATGGAGAAAGTAAAAAAAAAAAAAAAAAGTAGTTTCTAGGAGTTAGGCAGAAGGGAGGGATGAATACACAGAGCACAAAGGATTTTTAGGGCAGGGAAACTATTGTGTATGACACTATATTGATGGACACAGGTCACAGATTTGTCAAAACACATGGTATGTGAAACACCATGGGTGAACTCTAATGTAAACTATAGACTTTTGGTGATAATAATGTCACTGTGGTTTAAACAGTTGTTACAAATGTACAACTCTGGTGTGAGATGTTGATAATGAGGTAGGTTGTACATATGCAGGGGTAAGAGGTATATTGGAATAAATTTTGTAAATTTATACTTAGTTATGCAGCTAGAACACTCCTTTACAAGTAAAAATAAATGTAAAATTTTAAACACCGTAGCCTTTTTGCTTAAATGGAAACCACTGTAAGGAAATTGGCTTTGAAACCATGGAAGAAAATCTTCTATGCCTTTTATATAGTCAGTAGAAGTGAGAACTTATAAGAACTGAAATAACTTTATCATAAAAATGGTTAGAAAGCCAGTTTGTTCAGGGAGTGGTGTATATTATCAAAAATATACCTAACCCTGACTTCTAAAAACAGGATATCATAATTGACTGTTTTATGGGTAACTACAGCCCAATTATTTATCTTTTCATGTTCTTCAAAACCTGCCATTTTCTTTTTTAAGTCTGAGATAAAAAATCTTTTTAAGGGCCATGTATGTTTGTTTGTTTTACCTAGTGGCTGTTCTAAATGTGAGCAATCATGGTTTAAAACTTTTGTTTTCACCCTTCTCCGTTAAATTCTCTTAATTAATTGAACAGATAGTGGCATTTCTTACATTTGCACAATGTTCCCATGTATACTCCTAGAATGAAATAAAGTTTCAGCTCATCAAATTTTGTTCTCTTTGTACTTAGGCTGTATATGCTAATTGCCGTTTTCTAGTTACAGAAGAAATGCCCAAATTGTGTTCTTCGATTAAAAAGTTTGGGAAATATGAAGTTAATAAAATAAATGTTTTCTTCACTAAACACATAGGTCATTTTAATATGCTAATATATTATGTGATCCTTGAAGCTGAATTGCAGCGTGCAATGCTTCCTAACCACTTATTTTATAGAAAAAGTTTTAAAAACTATTAAAATCATTTTATTTTGAATTAACTTTAGATTCATGGTTGCAAAGATAGTTTGGAAACTTCCATCGTACTCTTAACATAATTTTCCACAATGCTTAAATGTTACAAAATTAAATTAGTATATAATATCAAAGCCAGGAAATTGACATTGGTAGGGTGTGTGTGTGTATGTGTGTGTGTGTGTGATTTCTAAGTCAATTAATCACATGTGTAGATTCCTGTAACCATCACAGCAATCGAGATACAGAATGAGTCTATCACTGTTATCGGAGAACAAGGATTCTTATATTGTCGCAGGAAGGAATTCCAGGACACACGAATATGCAACACAAACAAAGCCCAGCAAGAGTGGATTTATTGAAAGAGAGAAAACAGTACAGCATATTTTCAAGGTGGCATGAGAGCGGCAGGCCCAGAAGAACCATGCACTGAAGAACAAAGAGGCTTGGAATTTTATTCGAATGATTTTATTCAAGATTTAGGGGTAGTATCACAGGTGTTCCCAGGAGAGAGAGAATGGGAGGAGGGGAAAGAGAAGAAGGGCAGATGAGATCATTCACAAGAAAAGATGCAGCTAAAGCTAAAGGTAATGGATTATACTACTATTAGCTTTGCAGGCAAGGAAAATTCCCCACACCCTGTGTCAGTTCCAACAAGGGCCAAGTAAAAACAAGGAAATCCCCCTTCCCAATTTATCTGAATATATCAAGCTTGTCCAACCCACGGACCATGGGCCACATGCAGCCCAGGATGGTATGGAACGTGGCCCAACCCAAATTTGTAAACTCTCTTAAAACATCATGAGATTTTTTGCAACTTTTTCTTTTTTTTTAGTTCATCAGCTATCATTAGTGTTAGTGTATTTTAAGTGTGGTCCAACACTATTCTTCCTCTTCCAGTGTGGCCCAGGGAAGTCAAAAGGATGGACACCCCTGGTCTATATAAAACACTCTTTTACACTCTTGGCCATAAAACCTTCTATGAAGATGAATAGGTTGACAAGAATTTATAAACACTTATTTTTAGACTTTGTCTCAGATACAATTTCATCATTTCAACTATATGTTATCCTTACGTACCTCTCAGATTTTTCTGCCAATCAAACTCCAAGAAATATCATATGGCACATGGAATGGCATGGCATTTAAAAAGGTAAGGATATGACATTTTGGGGGATTTCTTTATGACTTCCAAGATTATTCTAATGATCTAGGTAATGGATCCTCTGGTCAATTTTGTAAATGCTCAGCATTTAAATTGCTTACTGGCATTCACATAGATAATATCAGGCCACAAGCCACATGCTTGCCTTCTATTCTTTGAGAAACTGGAGCCTCCCTGTGCACCTGTAGAACTCTGTTTATGGAAAGAATCCACTAAGTTCAAGGGTAATGTATTCACGAATACACTTAACATAAGTGTGAAGGGCACTCTGAACAAAGTAAAATGATGTATTGTTGAAAAGCTGCTTATATATTCCCAGAGATATATTGCTTCTGCACCTATGTGGGAGTAAAAATAAAGTGTAACTCTTTAAAGTATTAATTAATATTTCAAGTTTAGAGCCATGAAACACCCCAGAACAGTTGATTACTTTTTTTAAAAGCCCTTTGCCTCTGTTCAGTGAGTCCTACAAATAGTAAATTACTCAGAGTACACATTTATCATATGCTGTCTGCCCAGAATAACCTAGTTAGAAGAAAGTGGGCAGAAAAGGTAGGTCAAGAGCACATTCGGGGGCATATTAGCAAATAGCATATATTTTTCTTACAGGTTATTAAACAATTAGTTATTACAATCACTTTCACCTAACCCAGATCTGCTAGTTTTGTTCTCTCCTAAAAGGTCTTGGAAGTGTGTTTTAAAAGTCAAATAAACAATATTTATAGTAAGAATATTAGATAATAGCTGAGCTAAATATTTAGAACTCAGAACTCTCCAGAGCCTATGATCTTAAACATTCACAAAGACGACTTCTTTACACTTGTATTTTTCTTAAAATGTATTATTGAAATAAAGGTTAGGATCTCACCTAACTATTGGTAGACAAATGGTCTGTGGAGATTATTCATGGTCTTTGACAAAATAGGATGCATGGAAATTCCTCTGAATGTCTGGACCTTGAACCAATGTGTCTCAGAACAAATGTGAATGATCCAGCCTCTGCCTTAAAACCAACATCCAGAAATAGCTTTGAAATGGACAGAGAACTGAAGGAATACCTTCTCCAGCAGATACTAGACAATATTGAGATTCCACTAAGCCATGTAGAAATAAAAATTTATGCAGCATTTTTAGCATATTTTATGATATAAACATGTTTCCAAAAATACAAATTATATTCCTGCCTATTCATTTATCAGTATTCAGTGATTTGCCTGAAGCTCTTCATAAGGTCAATATATTCTGATTTATTTCTCATGTAAAAAAAGGAAAATAATTTTCCAGCAGAAAAGCTATACAAAGAAATGACAAGATGACCCAATATGCTCATCTAACATTTCTTCACTTAACAGAGAAACTAGGAGCTTGAATTAATATCTTCAAAAACAAGTTCCAAAATAGAATTAACCTTATCTAAATTAACATTAAGCTATAACTTCATCATGAGTTATGAGGGGGAACCCCCAAAACACAGAATTTGTTTATAGAAAACTGTATTCATTTTTACACGTTGAAACTTCAGTCACTTTTAGAGTACACTGTTGCAATACTCCTTTTGAGACGCCTTTTCCCACTGCTCAAAACAGTTTTAGAACTCGTTGATTTTGATGCCATTTGGTGTTTCTTCCGTTTTCTGTTTCACCTCTTCCACATCAGTAAAACATTTACCTTTGAGGACTTTTTTCATCTGGGAAAACGAACAAACAAAAGAAGTTACTGGGGTTGAGTTTGAATGAATAGGGAGGGTGTGACATGAAGGTCAATCTATTTTTTGGTAAAAAACTGCTGAACACACAGCATGGTATGGGCAGGTGCATTGTCATGCTGAAAGTTGTTTATCTAAATCACCTATCATGAAATGGGCATATGCCTTGAAAGAGTCTCCAGAAAAATTCATTGAAGCCAAAGGCAACTTCTCACAACGACGACAGCTGGTACACGGAGGCACATGCGTTCCTAGAACACTCACCCAGTGGGGGAAGCCTGTACTACAAGGTACCTGCCCTCCAGAAGATAGTTTTGGTTTTGTTTTTGTTATTTGGGGACCCCCTTGTAGAGTATAGTAGCCTTTTCTATGACCATAAATTATGTGTATTTGCAAAAATAAATTCTCTTTTTCTACTTTCAAATATATGAGAGCAAAATATTTGAAGGAACAGCTGAAGATAAATAAACAAAATATTAATAATACAAAGTTTTGAAAAGATTCAACAACAGCTTTATTTGTTTGCCCACTTTTTTCCTGGTACCACATTAGATTTAGAGACTTTCCCAATGAACAAGAGACACTGTTTCTCCCCTTAAGAAACATAAAACATCACAGTATATACTGGTCAACAAACTCTTTTGTCAACAGACAGGGATAAAAGATGCTGTGAGAGAAGACTAAAAGACTAGTTTTTCTATCCTGGAAAGGTTGGGGAAGACAGTCTAGAGTTGGAAGCTAAACTGAGTCTAGATCAATAGAAGTTAGCTATTTAAAGAAAAATAAGAGGACATTCTTGGAAAAGAACAATCTCTATAAAAAAATACATCCATTGAAACATGAAACCGTACTAAGATTACACAAAACCACAAGTATTTTTTTTTAATCCACTGGATTAAATCAGGGAAGAATCATGAAAGATGAAGCTATAGAGATAGTGGTTAGTAATCAAGGTTCTTACATAAATTACTATTTTAGAAAAGATGGTTTTTAAAGTACAGGTAATGGGTAGCACTGAGCAGTTAAACTATGGTAGCAAAATGATCAGTTCTAAATTTTAGATAGTTTATTCTAAAAACCACAACTGCGATGAATTCAACAAGAAACAGCCTGTGTCAGACAAACCTACAAATGAGATCAGAAGCAATGGGCTTAAAGCAAAGTAGGGGGAAATCAGGAATAAGTCAAAGATTAAGTTGTAAATAATTTACTGAATGTTATAGTAAGAGACAAGATACATATCTTGATTAATTTCCTCTTCTTCCTTCCTGATTTATTTATTTATTTATTTATTTATTTTATTTGAATGAATAACTAGCGCCAGCAACTGAACTGGAATGCCCAGGCCAAGGAGCAAACATAGAGTAGGTGATGGTGAGCTTGTTATTAGTGAATTTGAGATGCTCATGGTAACATCCAAATTGAGGCATGTAGGAGCATTGTCATGCATATCACAATAAAAGGGTATATGCTTCTGAAACTTAAGAATTCAGTTAGCGATGGAGATTCAGAATTGGGGTTCGTCATTAGAGAAGTGAAAATAATTAGAGAAATTGAATTATTCAAAATATAGAATCAGATTAGGATTCACTGAAACCAGAATTTCAGTGAACACCAAAGACTAGTAGAAAGGCAAAGAGACTATGGAGTACAGGAAGGAGATGGAGAGAAAAAAATGAGAGTAAGAAAGAATTAGGGAATAGAGGTGCCTACAGAAAGTGTAGAATTTTTGAAAAGTAGTGTGACTACTCCAAGTTTGGCCATCTGGATTGCAGAGGTAATTCCTGAAAATAGTTTAGCACAATCACTGGAATATGATGAGTAGCTAGTCATTATTATCATTAATATTAGTAGTAGAACATGGCAGACATTTATGCAAGCACTCAGTTCTCTGGACTAGAAAGGTTGTCAGTGAGAGCCAACACTTTTAGAAGTCTGTAGTTAAAGGCCATAAACTTTACAATCTTGCTTGCTAAGTCTCACAAAATCCCAGAAGTCTATGCGGTACATTCCTATAAATTCTATCATCCTCGCAAAAATTAACTATAAGAAGAAAAAGTCTCTTAAGGGCCAACAGCTATAGCAAGGAGTATGTGGAGGGGGGCGGGGGGCGGGCGGAGGGCAATAACAGTGACATTTCAAGACTATTTTGGGAAGCAGAGGGCTTTCCTGTCAGGGTTGTGGCTGGGAAACATGGAGCAGGGACTGCATCACGTCCAAATCACTCAGCAGAACGGAAGACGTTCATAGGCGTCTCTGAAATAGACTGGAGTTCAAGTTGCATCATCCTATTTATTGTGATGCTTTCGTAGCCCCGGCCTCTGCAAGATTTGAGTCAAGTTTTGGGAAAAGGCCTGGAGAACGTTGCTGCGGGACCACGCGTACGCAGGTGCCGGTCTGCAGCATAGGAACACCACAGGCGGTCACCACACTCACTGTGATTTTAACAATGCCCCCTCCTTTCCTTTCCTGCTTTATACATTTAAGTACATCGTCATTTAGCGTTGAAAATGCATGGTACACCTGTTTGGGGAATGTCTTAAAATGAACAAAGGATTAAGCTTAACACTAGAATCGAAAGCGACCCTTATGCTTTTGCTAATGACTTTCCCTCCTGTAGATATCAGAGGTGCCTTTTATCATTTGTATTTGCATAGGCTTACAAGGCACACATTTGTGGCGTCTACATTTATAAACAATTACTTCATGACAAACCTCCTAAATAATGGAAGAGTCTTTCTTTAAAAAGTACAAACCAACCTCTTCGCACCCTCCCCCACAGGCCACTGAGATAGTGAGGAAGGAAAACATCAACTCAAAGACATGATTGAGGAATCCCATTGTCAGTCCGTTGCTGCCACTGTAAACAGAGATTTGTCTGGGCTTTGTGCCATATTTTTATTCAATCTCCCGCCCCTGCATTCAGTTCCGATTCTCCATTTCTATCATGCAATGATGTGATTTTGTTATAACTCTGGAACAAACTTGCATGTTTCATTGTTTTGGAAAAAACAAATAAATGTCTTTCTCTAGGGAAGGACTATAAGAAGTAATATATTTAAATCATATGTTGTTCTAATAAGAACCAGGGACCAAGAACATTCACTATACTGACCAAAGACTTCTAGATTAAAAAAAAAACATTCTTTAATATTTTCTTTTGACACAACCATAGGTAAGTCATCACTGATTATTTAATACATATTTATTAAGAATTCCATAAAGTGCTAGATCCTAAGTTATCTCTGCCCTGGAACAAGATGTTATCAATAATTTTATGCCAGGATCTAGGCTTTCCCAATGAATAGTCTGAGTGTATTCAATAAGGATTTTTTTCTTTTTTCGTTGCCCACTAAATGACAAAGAGCAGTTCTGGAATGCTGAGATAAGTCAGAGCGGGCCTGAATTTACAGAACTACAGTGCTGGCAGACACTTAGAATGGCATCTGGTAACCGCTCTGATAATGGGACGCACAAAGTGACTGGAGACACACAAGAGGAGGCTTTAATCCTGATAAGAAGTCAAAGATTTTTTCTTGGAGTAGGCAACGCCTGGGATGTATCCAAAAGCTGAATAAGAAATTCAAATAGAATTTAAGAGGGCATAGAAGGCCATAGAAGAGAGAGTATGCGAGGCCCGGAAATGAGGTGGAGTTTGGCTCTTGGCCACAGAAGCCCTTCATCCTGGCTGGTACATGAGGGTAAAGATGCCGCTGGAGGGGGATGTGTGGGCAAAAGAAGGTTGTTGGGCTCCTTCTCTAGGAGCCGTGCCTGGATGGTACCCATGTGCCACAGTTAAACTGAGAATCTTTCTTGGGACAGCACCCTACGGAGATCTCAGCTTCTCAGAAATGCGCCTGTTCCCCAATAATCAAACTTACGAAACTGATGTGTAAATACCAAGTTAATTGACTAATTTGCAATGGGAAATAACTTTCTTGTGGACCTATACACGTATATAAATTACAAACAAAATAATTTCTCTCTACAGGCAGACCTGTAAAGGCAACCAATCAAGTTCAGAAGCTTGTTTGGGGATAGCAGAATCAATGTCAAGAGACTTTTTACTTGACTTACATATTGTGGGGTGTAGGGGGACATTAGGATAATATGAATTAATCCATTACTTTCATAATCAAACTTACCAGTGGGGGATAATCACATTTCACAGGCTAATGCTATTTTCCCCTGTGAGTATGTTTGAAGGAGCTTCAGTAAACCCTATTTTACACTTTGTTCTTAAATGTTAGGCAGTACATTAGGTATTTTGCACGCTATTTCCCCCCCATAACATAATGCAGCCACTGTATGGCTGGGCTAAGATTTGAGCTGTTTTCAAAACCTGTGTAACATCTATATACTTCAGTGACCACCAAATTTTCCTTCTCAGTGGCCTGATTTTTATTTAGATAAACAGCACAGCTGGTAGACTGTGACTTGAGTTTGAGACCTGGTTCTGTCACTTAGTAACTGTGGAACTTTGTCTGCGGCACTTTAGCTCTTTGAACCCCAAATTCCTGTATAGCAAAAGAGAGAGAGAGAAACACACACGCACGCACACACACACACACACACACACACACACACACAGACGTTATATGTGTTTGAGTTTAGTATAGAGCAGAGTACAATTTTCAATAAAACTATGTATTCTTGTAATAACAAATTAAATTTAAAATAGTTTATTTGTGGTTCTTGAACCCATTCTGCCTTTTTAAAGTTATTTTGCATAGATTTGTTTTGATCCACTAAGTCCTCCTGCTTTCTCAGTTTATCTTTCAAAGCTAATGTTATTTCCTCTTCCTAAGTATTTGTGGGAAATCCTCATTGAGAACCCTGGCATGACAACACGCTGACAATAGTTAGTGCATGAAAATCTATAGTATATTCACTTGTTCAGAGTACACAGGGGGGATGCCAATTTTCTCCCCAGGGAAAGGGTGAGTGGTGTCTCCTATTGACTGCTCCTAGAATGAGGGTAGAGGACTTCCAATTTTTTTGTCCATTTTGCTTTGAGGGGTCTTTAGATTTTTTCATAAGAATGGCCACAGAAATGCTGCTAATCCCCAGTCTGACTTAATTCATTCTGCATAATGACTTCTAAGACCATCCATATTGTTGCAAATGGTAGGATTTCATTCTTTTTTTTATGATAGAGTAATACTCCATTTTGTAAATATACTACTATTTCTTTATTTAGTCTTAGGTTGATGGGTATTTCAGTTATTTGCATGACTTGGCTATTGTGAATAATGCTTCAGTAAATATAGGGGTGCATATATTTTTTCAAATTAGTGTTTTGGATTACTTGGGCTAAATGCCCAGAAGTAGAATTGCTGATTCATAAGGTAGTTCTATTTTTAATTTTTTGAGGAACCACCATACTGTTTTCCATAGTGGCTGCACCAATTTGCAACCCCACCAACAATACACAAGGGTTCCCTTTTCTCAACATTCTCTAAAGAATAGAATATACACTCAAAACAGAAATAGACTCATAGACACAGAGAAAAAACTGAGGTTTACTAAAAGGGGATTGGGGGATGAGTGTGAAAGGTGAAGGGATTAAAAGTACATCTCAATGTCCCAAAATAGTAATGGGGATATGAAATACAGTATAGGAAATATAGTCAACAATTTTGTAAAAACTATGTATGTTGTCAGATGGGCACTAGATTTATTGGGGGAAAGAAGTACTTCTTAAATTATACAAATGCCTACCCACTGTGTTGTACACCTGGAAATAATATAAAATAATATTAAATGTCACAGCATGTAGATTAGAGTACAGCATAGGGAATACAGTCAATGATATTATAATAGCTATGTAAGTTGCAGTTATCACTTTGTGAGGTATGTACATGTCTAATTATTATGTTCTTTTATACACCAGAAACTAATAAAAATAAATTCTCATAATACTCAACCCCCAAATAGTGTCCATACAGTAAAACCTATTAAGGAAGGCTAATCATTGTCCTCTGATAAATCACCATATTTGCAACTGACCCCCCATTCTAACCACAAGAGGGGGGTGGAGCAATTTCCAGAGATGGTGTACAATTCAGCAAATTTAATGAGAGACAATCTAGAAGTTCATTATGGTACTATCAGGCTACACAGCCATTTGCAAGCCAGTTCTTCCTGATTAAAAAGTTATAATCAGGCAATATACAAGATGCTTGTCGGTAATATCAGATCTCTTTATAGCAAGAGAAACCATGGTATCTCCCCTAGCTTAAATCTAAAGCATTTTATGTCCTGCTTAGATGAATTAAGCATTTTATTGAAAAGGCAGTAACTTTTACTTTCAAGTTTATTGCTATAGCACCAAATTTATGGTAGTTACCTTCAAAGAGTACAATGTAGGGCGGAAAAGATGGTGTGTGTGTTCTATATCATTCTGTATGCTTTGAGATGTATTTAAAAAAGAAAGTAGGTCTACACTACGTTTTGATACTTTATTTTGACTTAATTTTTCTAAGTTATTATATGTATTCGCTCTTTAGTTACATGAAAATGAGTTGAGATTTGGGAGTGAGTTCCTCAGAAAAACATTAAATTGTTAATGTCCGTAAATGATCCAGGCAATGAACGCCTTCACCTGCCAGGGACGGCCTCTCTGCCTTTTGCTACATACCTAACAAGACAGGTTTGTGTTTCGGTTTATTCATTCCTTCTTCATATATGGGGATAAATTAATTTTATTCAGTAATGCTTGTCCCTGGAGAAAAAAGTGTTTATTGAATTTATTTTGTGACTGAGTAAAACCCTTTTAAGAAAGCATAATTTACTGTGATTTTCTTGGGACATGTGCAGTACTATTAATAAATGCATATCAACTAGAAGGAACAGAGAAAGGTTATGTTGATGTCAGAGCAGCACTAAATTCATCATTACTGGCATTCAGCACCATTTTATTTTTATTATAAGATGAAATTCATTAACTTCATGTTCCTATGAGTGCATGTCACACTTTTCCTCATTTTCTCTGATCTTCATTTAAGAAAAACTTGAAGTCTATCCCCATTTTGCATTTGATGCTCTTGGAAGATTTTACCTAAAACGTTCAGATTAGGCTGACCAGATGAACCATTTTAAATGGGACAGAACACAATGACACTTTCCCAGTGAGACCAGGCTGACCCTACGTACCATTTGAAATAGGACAGTACTGTTGTTTTCTGTTCCATTTGAAATGGTGTGTCTGGTCGGCCTCATTCAGATAGGTAATCCTTGTGAAAAATAAGGATCCTTTCCTATATTTTTCTCAGTTTTAATATGCTGCCGTGTTATTTCTTGTTTAGTGTATCAAGCTACTTTAGAAATTGTGAAATCTTTAATAGGACCTTCATGATCATCTTGTGCAATGACCACATCTTTTTGTTTTACCCTGGATGGGAGGTCCCCAGAACTTGAATTGTCCAAGGTCATACAGCTGGTCATTAAATGAATTTCTCACTGTTTTAACTAGAGTTTAAAACAAGCACTTCTCCCTCCACTTAATTTATTACATTGTTTAGGCTCTGCTCCTCTCTCTGAACATGCACGGCAGTGCAAGGGCTTTCTAAGGGTTATGTGCCAAATAGTTGTGATTTTTTATTTGTGATTCGGCGTTTGGGTGGGCATTAAGCTCATTAAGAGTCCATTTATTCTTTAGGTTGTGAGCAACTAGAAAGATCTGTCCCCATTGAAGAGAGTGCCTCCTGAACTTCTCCAGGCTACAAGTAATTGAGTCTGTAAATAGAGTGTCAAATATACATTCCTCACCATGACAATGGGTGCTCAGCTCTGGACAGCTTTGGACATGAGAGCTGCTTGAGGATTGGGACTCTCTCTTACCCAGCTTTGCGTCAGACCTATGCTTTTTCAGCACATTTGGGAGTAGATGAATTATGTTCAGCAGAACAGAACTCGTAACTGAAGTTGGCACTAAAGACTGCTACAGTGATGCAGCAGAATGGAAAGCTTGCTACGGAAAACACTTTGCAAGCCCAGTCTTCATTCTACAGCTAAGAAGGCTGCCTCCCCAAATCAAGACTTAGCACAAGTTCACAGCTGAGCTATGCCCTTGCAACAAATGTCTACTGTGCTTTTGGTAGGACAATAGCACGTGCTTAAACCCTGACCTTGTTTAGGCATCTCTTATAGTCATGACTTGCTGACACATGCTCTTGCATAATCTCTCTCTTAGATTCATGTTCTTCCTCAAACCTTCTGACAGGAAGGCATATAGCTCACTAACAATTGTGTTTTCAGGGGTTTGGGGGCTGCTGGGTTTTATTTGCACTTCAGCTTCAGTGAATCATTAAAGCAGTTCTTTGATCTACTCTACGTGCCTTTCCTGAGATTGACACAAAGAGAAGTTCTGTTTCTTGTACTCTAGATTATTCTGAACTTTGCCCAGTTTCCAGTCTACTCTATTCCAAGGGAAATCAATACAATAACAGTCCCAACCATGATAAAAGGAACACTTCCGACCCATGTTCTGTACTAAACCAATATCTGCCCTCCACATAGACATATGTGCTGAAACTGTTCCTATATTTCATAAAAGAGAAATCTCATAGGTGAAGAAGAAAAACCATTTCTGCATCTGCTCCAACAACAAATATAGGTTACAATTCCCAGCAAGATTATCACACTTTACCTCACAGAAATTTCTTCAGTTTTTAGTTATCAGAATTTATATTAATCACTTTTAATAAGAATTTCTAACTGTATCCTTCATGAATCAGAAAGATGAAGGCAATTATAAGTGTTAATACAGAACAAATTTGGAAAAACAAGGCTCCCTTTTCTTCCTTCAAAAGAACAATATTATTATTATTCCTCAACTATTCAAACTTTGTGTCCGGTTTCTTTTTTTCTTTCCTTTTCTTTTCTTTCTTTCTTGTGTGTGTGCGCGCGCGCGTGTGTGTGTGTGTGTGTGTGTGTGTGAGAGAGAGAGAGAGAGAGAGAGAGAGAGAGAGAGAGAGCATACGTGTCTGATTTCTAAGTGAGTGCTAGCGTATTTGGGATTTCCTTTCTTTTACAGAATAATTTTCTCAGTTCTCAATTCATTCTCAGTGTTAAAAAATAAAGCTAAATTATTGAATAGGTCAGGATTATGAGGCGATGTTACAGTAGCAAGCACAATAGCTTCAGTAACTGAGCACAATAAAAGTTGTTTCTGTTTTGTTTCTGTTTTTTGTTTTTTGGGATTTTTTTTTTTTTTCTATCACTTAAGCTGTGGTTTCTATGGGACTATCTAAGGGAGATGTCCTCTGGGCAGTGGCTTGACAATGCATGAGGTTTTACCTCCCGCCATCTCCGTTTATTGGTGATATAATGTAAGAAATAGGTGGAGAGTAGTATAGCAACCTTTCTATGCTTCAGGCCACGATACCCATTCTAGTTCCAGTCAAAGCCTATGAGTCCAAGTCATCGCATGTCTGTCTACTAGTAAGAGGACTAGGAAGTTTAATTCTTATTCCTGGTAGGTGAGGAGAACTAAATATAGATGAGGATGGTAAATCCTTATTACATAATAAAGGCATGGTGGAGGATAGCTAATTAAAAATCAGAAATCCATAGATGGTAGTATTTTTTTAGCCTTACATTGTGTTCTACAATAGAAAACCAATTGTATATGTGCAATTTTTGACATCCCTCCATGTTGGATATAGATAGTCCTTCTCCCTTAAATGGGATATTGTCATTATGAATTTTTAAGAAGAGAATGATGGAGATTGGGTGATATTATAACCACTTAATAAGTGTATGAATATACATGTTAAAATTTTTAAGTGGTTATAATTGATACTACTGATTTCAAAGACAAATAATTTACCTATTTTACATCACAGTCTCAAAAAATATATATAGAGAGAGATAGATTTATTTTATTGTTTTTGACAGAGACAGAGAGAGACAGAGACAAAGAGAGACAGAGATAAGGGGGAGGAGCCAGAGCAGTCTCCATAGTTGTACATCATCAGTTTTCAACGTGGTCTTGTTCCATATAAGTGAGGGGTGAGGGGGCAGCACAGGGCAGGAACTGGGCTGGGAGCCTCCCGAGTGGGAGGCATGCCCCCTCGAGCCAGGGGCCAAACAGGGGGATGAGAACCAAGCTGGGGGCCTCCCACATGGGAAGCACACTGCAGTTCAGCATATGGGTCTCCACAGGCTGAGATTTGATCCTTGGTCCCCAGGGCTGCAAAGTGAGCACTTAACCTGCTGATCCATCCCTGCTTCCCCAGTTTTTAATATATTTGATATGCTACTTATTGTATATTATACATCTTAGGAGTTTATAGTCAAAGTGACCAATCTCTCAGATGGTCATTGACAGCACACTCTCATTAAGTCTGAAAAATACCTTTAATAGTTTAGAACTCAATATTAGGTCACTTAACATAATATTATTTTTCAAGCCAAGAAGCAAAGCTGGTAAATTTTGCCACAACCCAGAAAATGATTTTGTGCAGAATTGGTGATAGATAAAAATATATGTTTTTAATATAGCCCTAATCTGAGACTTATCTATTGTATAACATTGGATATATTGTCCTTATGATGAGCACATTAACATTATCTTGGGAAAATGTGAACATAAGTCCAAAATGTTCCCAACTTCCTATTTAGATCTGTTTAGATAAGAAAAGGCAAATAGTACTACTGATGAGTTAAAGTACGCAGAAATTTTCAGACAGGTTTACAAAACTAGGTCTGTGACTGTTCACTTTTAAAGCATTTCAAATATAAACATGTCAAGCAAAGAGACCTATACCAGTATTTTTCATTAGTGTAGTAGTCTACTACTCTATTATATGTTTCAGAATGCCATCAAATTAATATAATAAACCAATATAAATGGTATTTTTATAAATAAAAATGATTACATTATTTAAAAAATCTATATAGTGCTTAGTGCCTTATGCCCTTTCATTAGGGTTTCTTGCATAGTAACTGAGAAAAAAAAATCTAGATTTAGTTTAACTGACTAGGATATTTTTGCAATTAAAATATAGCCTATATTGGCTACGTGCATTTTTAATTAAAAAAAATGTTTTTTAGAAGAAAAAATATCTTATTCCCTAACCCATTTACATTTTTTTTTTCCTGGTCTGCTGTTTATGTGAGATAAGTTCCTCTATAAAGAATACGTGCCTCCCTTGCAATAATCATGAAGGTGATTTTTTTTTTACTTTTGAGTTGATTTCTGTTTCCAATTCTACTATAATATTGAAAAATACATAGGTAAATCATAATGATTTTCTTTAATGTTCATGGAATGTTTTCTACTTCTATCCATTTTGTGCAGAAGTGGTGATAGATAAAAATGTATGTTTTTAATATCACCCTTATCTGAGACTAATCTATTATAGATTGTTCAAATGTGCTACCTCTACAGCCCAAGTTCAATAATGAGACATACCAATTTTGAAATTATGATTTTTTAAAGATTTATTTTATTGTTTTTGACAGAGACAGAGAGAGACAGAGACAGACAGAGACAGAGACAGACAGAGACAGAGACAGACAGAGACAGAGAGAAAGGGGAGGTCCCAGAGCAGTCTCCATAGTTGTACATCATCAGCTTTCAACATGGTTTCATTCCACACAGGTGGGCAGGGGCCTCCCACATGGAAGGCATGCCCCTTCCAGCTGGGGGCCAAACCAGGGGCCTTCCACATGGGAAGCTTGCCCCAATGAGAACTGAACTTGGTGCCTCCCGCATGGGAAGCACACCCCAGTTCAACATATGGGTCACCACAGTCCAGGCCAGGGTTTGTTCCTCGGTCTCAGGGGGCTGCAAAGTGAGAGCTCAACCCGCTGAGCCATCCCAGCTTCCCCAAATTAGGATTTTTTAAACATCAAATTGAAGACCATTATAAAAAAATGACAGTAATCAAACTGAGCCTAAAAGAATGGCATTATCTCAGTAGCACTGGAGACCTTGTCCTCATGTTTGCCCGTCCACAAACATGAGTTTGTAAACAGGGCCTCCAGACCTCGGAAGCTCTTTGATACAACCTTCACCAGAGGCTGATACATACCTCAAAGCGTTATTTGCTCATTCACAGCTACGCTGGAAAGATCTGGTGGATATTTCTAGTATTCCTTTATAGTAACATAAATGATATTCAAGAATTAGGGTTCTCCCTAGTGTTTACAATATAAATGGGAAAGCAAAGTGAACAACATGAAACAATCACAGATATTTTAAATGCAAATGCCATGGAAACTAAAGTCAGACAGTGGTTTATATAGAATGAAGCAAATTATTTGAAGGTGGTATATGTATTTTTATCTATTTTGGCTTCCCAACGATTTGAAATATGGAAAGCATCCAAACCTATATTGGAACAAAATACCGACAAGCAAACAAAGCAGTCACTTATAGTTCTTTCATCTGTAGATAATCACGGTTGCTAATTTGATCATAAATCTTTAACACACACACACAAACATATGCACATATCCATATACTTTTTCTCTGGTTTCAAAACAATGGAATTCTATTACATGTATTTACCCATAAGGTGCTTTTTTACTTTATTATATTACCCACAGAAATAATACACATTTATGTTGTATCATTCTCAGCCTGTGGATAGGGACGCCATCATTTGTCCCAACTGCATGGGATAGAACATGATTACCAAGGTGCTACTTCACTTGTGCTGTTAAAGTCATTTCAACATTTTATCAAGCTGGAGACTTCTGAATAGTGTGACATATAGTGTAAGTAGTGGATCTCATGATTATTAAGTATGTTCACACTTGCTTTGCTGTAAAGTGTGTCTGAAATGTGTTGTGTGAGGTCCTATAACCAGTAAGACAGATATTCTGTGAGAACTCAGGCCAAGGTATCACCAGCAGTCTCTATACATTCAATCCCATTGATAGATCTTTCCAGTGAGCGTAAATCATTGGAAACACATGACCCTGCCAAAGTGGAAATGCTAAAAATAATCACTGGTGAATCTCCCATAGAACAGTATGTCAAGGGTTCAAAGTCAGTTTATATCACTAACCAAATGGACATTCAGCAGTGTCACTAGCTATGTTAGCCTTGCTCAGATGGAGCCCATGATATTGAGTCATGCATAGACTCTGTATCCCATGTTCACAAAACCGTGACTGAAAGGACTGAGGTGGCAAAAGGTGGAGACTGGCTGAACTTCACCAGGCCAGTCAGCCTATTCAAATAGTTCCGAGTCTTCTATGCACTAGATGTCTTTTAACAGACATTGTATGAGAAATAAAGATTTACATACGGTACTTTGTGTCAGCTTCTGAAGGTTCAATCGCATACTTCCTTTCCAGACCTCTTTGTCTTCAGTCTCTAAGTTTGCTCCTTCTAGGACCCTGATGCTCTAGTGAAGGCAGTAAATATGAGTTTTCAATGTCTTGCTTCAGACTACTTGCTCCTCTCTGCTGTGTTGATGACTATGTGTACAGCTCAGAGCTCTGCCCCTTAGGAGATTTCTCACTGACCACCAGTCTGACAGTTGCTTCCTGGACCCTAACTCTCTGGCACTTTGAGCTTGTCCCACCTGTAGACATAATGTGTCTGTTGTTTAGAATATATTTTCTCAGGTATAGAATCACAGGTATACTTAATGAGCATTCTAGGTTTATAGAGATAATTGCCAGGGAGATATTTGTGGGTACCAACAGCCTGTGCTTAAGCAGCAGGCAAAATCTTCATCCTTCCTGCCTCTAATTTCTATCCTAAATGTTTCTTACTATCCAGCAAGCTACATACTGTCAGTGACATGTCTGTATCCACCCACCTCTAATCTCTGTATTCATAAACTATTCAATTTAATGATTGCCTTGATTGATTTAATTGAACATCTTTAAAATTATTCATCTTTGCATCTCACATTTCTAAAAGCATACCTGGAACAAAATAGGTACTCATTAAGTAAATAGTTGCTGAGTTATAATGAATTAAATGATCCTGTGTTTGCATTCCTTCAAGTAACAAAGACAATGTCAAATGCAGAGTAGGGACTCAAAATTATCTGTTGAACTGAGTTGCATTAGTAATCCCGAGCTATTATTTTCTTTCCCTTTCTTTTAAAATTAATTAGTTAATTAATTTTTATTGTTAAATTTAATGGGGTGACATTAGTTGGTAACAATTAGATAGTTTCCAGATGCACAAGTCAACATCACATCACCCATGCATTGCACTATGTGCCCACCATCACAAACTCTCAGTTATCTCAGTTCCTTCTGAGATTCTCATATCCACATAAAACAAATTTAAAAAAATGTTTATGTTCAAGTCTTACCACTGTTCAATAAAAGTCGATGTAAGAGATATTAAAGTAAGTGAAGGCTTCATGTGCTATTGATTGGTTCTGCGCTTGGATAAACACAGTGATATGGAATGTTTAATGACACAGCAAAAAATGATTCCAAATGGAGGATGGCATCCATCCCCTATTGTGAAGTTATTACTATTCATTACTTTCATGACCCCCAAGTCTGATACAAATAGTACATTTTATTTATATTGGTTTAAAATCACTTTTTTAAAAGAATATTCAGAAGTTGAACCCTGAGTTTTTAAGCACCTGCTCCTCTTACAAGGAACTGTCCTTCCTCAACCTCACATCGACCTGTTTTCTATGATGCAGACCCATTTTCTTAGAATGTCATATATGTAGAGGGATTATTAACCTATTTGGTTACCTTCTGTGGAAACAGTGTCCCAAAGCCGATGAGGCATTTTGGTGAAAACGTGGCAGGTATTAGTATTCCTGAGTCATACTAGTCATCCCATAATTATTTGCCTTGTACCAGATGAGTTACACTAGAGCAGAACATTAGCTTTCACATTTCAAGGAAAATTCTGTAACATTTACCGTATTTTCCAGCGTATAAGACAACCCCCTAATTTTACAGTTAAAACATAGGTTTAGGCCTATATTCGCTGTATAAGACTACAGCCTCGGAAGTGGGGGGTAGTCTTATACAGCGAATATAGGCCTAAACCTATGTTTTAACTGTAAAATTAGGGGGGTCGTCTTATACGCCCGGTCGTCTTATACGCCAGAAAATACGGTAGCCCCAGAAGTGCCCTCAGAGCCAAAACATTATCTTGTCGGGTCTTCAAAGCAACTCTGTAGCAGCTCAATCATGCCTTTTCTTTGTGTATGTGTGAAAAGAGGAGCTTCAGATTAAGCAATGAACCTAGTGTTACAAAATATTTTAACAGTACCATCAAAATTGGGGATCAGATCTGTTCATTTTCAGCCCCACTTATTGATTTCTGCCTCTCTAGCACCTTGCTCAATGCCTGGCAAAGAGGTGTTCAATATAGTATATATTTTGTTAATGACTAAACCACAAATAAAAATAAAATAAATCTTAGATTCTTTAATCAATTGTTTATTTTTGTTTTATTTCTTTTTCATCTTACAATGCTTCTATCCAACATACAATGTAATTTAATATTCTTCAAGTAGAAGAAGTTGCAAAGTAGTTTAGATCGGTGATCTCCGAAGTGAGTTGCTTGTATATCAGGAGGTGTTCAAGACATACTATTATGTTGCAGAAAAATATATTAGGATATTTTTAAAGACTTGTTTTATTGTTTTTGACAGAAAGAGACAGAGAAAGGGAGACGGAGAGAGAAGGGGCAAGGCTCAGAGCAGTTTCCATAGTTATACATCATCAGTTTTCGACATGGTTTCATTCCACACAGGTGGGCAGGGGCCGCACAGAGCAGGAACCAGGCCAGGGGCCTCCTACATGGGAGGCACACCCTCATAAGCTGGGAGCTGAACTGGGGGCCTCCTACATGGAAGTTTTCCCTGGCAGGAATTGAACTGGGGGGTGGGGGCTAAGTGGGAAGCACACCACAACTCAGCATATGGGCCTGCATAGGCAGGGGCTGGGGCCAGGATCGGGACGCGATCCTTGGACCTCAGGGCTCCAAAGCGAATGCTCAACCCACTGAGCCATCCCAGCATCCCCTATTAGGGTTTTTGATTTTTTTTTTTTCAAACAATATCATGTATTATTTAAAAAGTCAAATAGTTCAAAAAAATAACGAAACTATCAGTAATCCTCATCTCCTTTTCATGATCCAACTCTGTTGCCCAAAGGAAATATTCCATTTTTTTTGTTATTTTTCTTAGCATGTAACTCCATATTTCTGTTCATATTTGCTTTGTAGTCATCCTTTTAAATTCTATACTCATGCATTTCAAACTTTATACAAAGTAATAATAAGATAGGCATGTATATATAGAATTTATAAATACTGAAGGCACCTCCAGAATTGTGGTCTACACTAGAAATATGAACCTCCCCATATCACAACTATCAGATAGATGTTTATCCAGGACCCAGCAGGAGCAAAAAGAACATTTACTTCTTTGAAATATGCTCTATGGAAATGTCACATTTCCCTTGCATAGTCCAAAGGACCTTGGGCAACTGGCATCATGATCTCTTAGAGTTTTTCACCACTTATCTTGTGATTGTCTTTAATTGAACTGAAATAACATTAATGTAAAATAGACACCAGGATTTAAAATCAAATTCCTAGCAAATGCACTTGTCTTTAAGCCAAATGACATCACTTCTAATTCTGACCCGCAGGCTTTTTGCTGATCTTTAATCTAGTTTTCTTCACAAATGCTAGGCAATGTGAGTTAATGTTATGAATGTGACTCTGCAGAAGCCATCAAGCCACAGGGGAACAGGCAATTATTAATAGTGCAAAACCTCATATGTTTATTTCTTTTACATGGAATGCCTGTAGCCTTCTCTTTTCCCCAGCTTGTGAAACTAGGTTCAATTTATCATGGGAAGCTATCTAGTATGCAATTTTATTTTCAAATATTTTTACTGAGGAGAACATCTTTTTTTAAAGCACGTTTGCCTCTCATCTAGTTGTCAAAGAATATTCATTATCAGTGTATCTTCTTTCAAAAAAAAAAAGTAAATGATAGTCTTCTACCAGAAAAAAAAATTAAAACTCTATTATTCCAACTTGATCTATAGATTCAATGACATCTCCGTAAAAATTCAAGTAAGTTTTTTGTGGATGTCAATAAACTGATTCTAAAGTTTATGAGGACAGGCAAAAAGACCCAGAATAGCTAATCTAATATTGAAGAAGAATGAAATTGGAGAACTCACCCTACCTGGCTAACTATAAATCTACAATAATGAAGAGAGTTGGTATTGGCGAAACAATAGACAAATAGATCAAAGGAACAGAATAGAAAACCAAGAAATAGGCCTCATATATATAGCCTGCTGATCTTTGACAAAAAAAAAAAAAAAAAGAAAGAAAGAAAGAAAAAAGGGGCATATCTCAGAGATACACACAGCAATTCAGTTCCCTACCACTGCAATAAAGCAAGTATTGCAATGAGGCAAGTCTTAATCTTTCGCTGGTGGATGGTCTTCTCTACACTTTGTAAAAATCACATCTGTGAAGCTCAATAAAGCAGAGCACAATAAAATGAGGTATACCTTTACAATGGAGCAAAGATCGTTTTTACAAAAAATGGTGCTAGACAACTGGATAGGCACGTGTGGAAAAAACAGAAATGAATCTAGACACAGACCTTACAGCTTTCATAAAAATTGACTCATAGTGGGTCAAAAGACCTAAATGTAAAATGCGAAGCCATAAAACTCCTAGAAGATAATGCAGGAGAAACCCCACAGGACCTTGAAAGAAGCATCTGATCAGCTGGATTCCATTAAAACTAAAAACTTCAGCTTTGTGAAAGACAATGTCAGAGCCTGATAGTATTTGCAGAAGACATCTGATAAAATATTGCTATCTACCATATAAAAAGAATTCCTAAAGTTTAACAATAAGAAAATGAACAACCTAATTAAGTAATGGGTCAAAGACCTGAATAGACATCTCACCAAGGATAATACACAGATATAAAGTATGCTCATGAAAAGAGTTTCCACATTTTATGTCATTGGGGAATAGCAAATTAATGGGATGCAAAACACCACCATATGCTGGTGGTCATTTGGAGCCGCAAGCATTCTTACTCACTGCTGCTGGGGACACAAAATGGTACAGCCACTTTTAAGACATTTTTGCAGTTTCTAACAAAACTGTACTTTTACCTTATGACCCAGCAATAGCATTCCCTGGTTATTTACCCAAATAATTTGAAAACTGTGTTCCCACAGAAACTGCACATGGACAATTATGGCGACATTATTCATAATGCCAAAATGTAGAAGTCACCAATACATTCCTCAGTAAAAACAAGGATAAATAAGCTGTGGTACATCCAGACAATGGACTATTATCCAGCATTAGAAAAGAAATAAACTCTCAAACCATTAAAAAAAGTGGAGGAAAATTAAATGCATATTAATAAGTGAAAGAAGCCACTCTGAAAAGGCTATGTCCTGTATGGTTTTAACTATATGAGATTCTACAAAAAGCAAACCTATGGAGACAGCAAATGATAAGTGATCGCCAGGGGTTAGGAAGAAGGGAAGCATGTATAGGTGCAATGTGGGAATTTTATGGCAATAAAACTATATAATATTGCAGTGATGGATACATGTCATTATGTATTTGTCACAACCCACAGAAAGAAAAACACCAAGAATAAAACCTAATGTACATTACAGAATTTGTGGGATTATGATTTATCAGTAGAATCTTATCGACTGTAACAAATATATGACTGTGGTGGAGGATGTTGGTATCAGGGAAGGCTGTGTAGACTGTAGAGACTGTAGAGACAGGAGTTGTATAAAAATATCTCTAGGGGAAGCTGGGGTGGCCCAGTGGGTTAAGTGCTCGCTTAGCACCCTCAGGACCAAGGATCAAATCCCGGCCCCGGCCAATGCAGATCCATATGCTGAACTTGGGTGTGCTTCCCATGTGGGAGGTCCCCAGATAAGTTCTCACCCCTCAACCCCCGGTTCGGCCCCTGGCTCAAGGGGGCATGCCTTCCATTCAGGAGACCCCCCAGCCCAGTTCCTGCCCTGTGCCACCCCACCCCCCACCTGTATGAAATGAAACCATGTTGAAAACTGAGGACATATAACTATGGAGACAGCTCTGGGCCCTCCCCTTTCTCTCTGTCTCTCTCTGTCAAAAACAATAAAATAAATCTTAAAAAAAAACTATATCCGTAACTTCTGTTCAAATTTGCTGTGAGAGAGAGTTGTCAGGGGAGGTGGGAGTGGGCACCGGATATATGGTGGTGGAGGGGGAGCTGATTCTGGCTGGTGGGCACATAATGCGATGCATGGGTGATGTGATGTGGACTCGTATATCTGGAAACTATCTAATTGTTACCAACCAATGTCACCCCATTAAATTTAACAATAAAAAAATTTTTTGCTGTGAACTGAACACACTCTCCTTAAAAAATAGTTTATTGGGGAAGCCGGGATGGCTCAGTGGGTTAGGTGCTCACTTTGCAACCCCAGGGACTGAGGATAGAATCCTGGCCCCGGCCCGTGCGGACCTATATGCTGAACTGGGGAGCTCCCCCAGTTCAGTTCTCACTGGGGCGAGACCCCGGCCCAGTTCCTGCCCTGTGCAGCCCTGCCCACCTGTGGAATGAAACTATGTGGAAAAACCAATGATGTGCAACTATGGAGACTGTTCTGGGCCCTCCCCCTTCTCTCTGTCTCTGACTCTGTATCTCTCTGTCAAAAACAATAAATAAATCTTTAAAAAATAGTTTATCAATTCCAGTAACTTTCTCTGATACAGAGTTAAAGATGTAGTCTCTCTCACCATTTCTTTCTTTATCTACACTGTTAATGAAAATGCTATCCCACATTTGAGGGTCCTTACGAAGGTCATGTTACATGTCACATGTGATAAGGATTAGCTTCAGGGAAAATAATGGTTTTTAGTTAATGAATGATGTAATAGTTGTGAAACAATTAATTACAGCACAGGAAATGCCTCTCAGTGGAGGCTGGATCGACACAATGTCTCACATTCTTTGTCTTTAGGTAAGTTATTGAACATCTCAGTTATTGCACATCTCAGTGTTCTCAAATATAAAATGACAATATTTGGTCTACTCTAGATGATTCTGTGACTTTCAATTTTAGTGAAGTCACCTAGCATTATTCCAGTTAAAATTCAGAGCAATCTCTTGTGCCACATGAGCCAAAAATCACCAGACTCTTCCAAGGTTTAGGCAGTTGTCTGGTTTTAGACACAAACTCACTGTCCCGGTATATGGCACATGCATTAATTGACAAAGTAGGAACTCCACACATCTTGTGACAACCTTGGAGCAATAACGTGACATTTGACCATCCACTGCTTTAAAATATTTATTATCCTCCTAAGATAAGTAACTGAAAGCCAGGTGTAGAAGAGTCATCAAGAAAATAAAACGTTAGATTTTGTTTAATTGTATTTTCTTTCCTAACTATGCTTTGTTCTTTGGGCATTTACCAGTTGTGATGTTTACCGAAAGTGAACAGAGCAAAGGTTTGAAGGACAAGAGATGGATTTTCTGCTGCCACTTCTGAGTAACTCCTGAACCTGTTCTCTGCCTTTAGGTATCAGGTTTCTCATTTATTCAGACTTTCTAGAGAAATCTTATTAGGGCCTCCTGAGTTGTAGACAGAAATATGAATCAGGCCATTTTTACCCTGAAGAGCTGACAGTCTAGTGAGGATGATGGGAAAGGTAGGCACACATGAATAACGGTGTGGTACACGCTGTTACAAGGCAGGTTGAAAAGTGATACCGGCAAGCAGAGGCAGAACAAGCACCTAATTCTCTCTGAGCGACTAGGGCCAGGATTCAAAGGGGCGCAGGTATTGCCATTGGGCTGCGAAGAGTGAAAACAAGTTTCTCAGTCAGAAAAGCAGGTGGGTTTTTCCAGACAGGAGTGAGTTGGGACATATATAGTGGCTGCTTTTTCTGGAACACCTATTATGTGCCAAACCCTTGTCACAAACCGTTTCTGATATTATTATGACTGGATTATTATTTCCAATTTTTTGACCAGTATCAAGAGTTTCAGAGAGGGCATGCCACTCAGCCAAAGCCATATAGCTAAAAGTAGCCGAGATTAGATTTGTATCCAACATCCCACTGGCTGCCAGCCTACGTATTTCCGAACACCACACCACCTCTCTCTCTACCCGAGTGTCAAATTTCCTTTTAGCTGAACACTAGCTTTTTAAATTTTCAACATGCAGAAACTTCACAAATGTGACAATGCACAGGCATGGATCACTGCGATTATGGCTGAACACTATACTCTTTCTGTATTGCAACATTTTATTTAGACCACATCTGTGGGATGCCGAGCACCATACTGGGAGCCTGGAGGTTAGGCTGTCGACTGCATTTTAAATAGACACAGAATAAGTTGTACAAAGAGCATTTTTATGGCTATACACATATGAGTGTCTATTTCTCTAGTTTCTTTAGTATTTATCTAGCATCCAGAGTGAGGCTCATTAAGGCTGTTGTGTCTTCCGTGAATTTTCTAATTAAACTGAGCCTTTGTATGATACCCAGCTAGTTAATGAATAAATGTTAGGCATGTAGACAACTGGCTTCAGCTCCTGTCCTAGTCAAATTGATGCCTTCCTAGTTGGGCCACAATTATAGTATTTTAGTAAACGGCATGCCTTCTGGCTTTAGAAATGCTTGGGTTTGAATCCCAGTTCTGCCATTTAAAAAAATGTATAATCTGATACAACTAAATTAGCCTCCAAAATCCTAGTCTATAAATTGGGAATAAGATTTATTTCCTTGGACTGTTGTGAGAATTAAATAAAATCATATCCTGTATAAGTCTCAAATTTTTAACTTATATAACTATAAAAAATAGTTACTAGTGATTATAATTATGTAAATAAATGCAATATCTGAAATTAGCCTTCTTCATCAATAGCTGGATAACTTTCTGTAAACAAAAGTTCAGTTACTTAGCCAAATATTTACTATATGGTCAGTACTGCATTAAAATTCAAAACATTATAACAAAACGGAAACATTTTTACATTTTACATTTTTTAAGGAATTTGAAATCTAGAGAAGTAAAACTGCTTCTGTCAAACATCACACCCAGCAATGAAAGAAAAAGAGAAAATAAAAATGAAAGCTTGTCATAATCTGAAAGGTCATCTCCATAGGACTTTTTTTTACCTATTTGTCCACTAAGGTCCTCCAAACACAAGGAATGGCATCAAGTCTATAATGGGTATTTAATAAATAGATATGAATTAAATTTAATAAATTGATCAAGGGACACGCTCCTTCTGGAGTTCAGGCTAAACTATAACATGAGCCAGAAAACAAAAGTATCATTAAGGTCATTTTTGTAAAATGCTCTCTGGAGAGAAGGACTCAAGCTGGGCTGAGAAGGAGAAATATTTAGGGAAAAGGTTAAGAGAAGGCATTCCAGGCCAGGGCAATTCCTGGATGGTTTTTGTTGAGTTGGGTCAAAACTAGGGGGAGCTGTGATGGCTCAGCAGGTTAGGTGCTCACTTTGCAGCCCCGGGGACCAAAGATCAAATCCCGGCCCTGGCACTTGCAGACCCATATGCTGAACTTGGGTGTACTTACCACGAGGGAGCCCCCAGTTTGATTCTTACCCCCGGCTCGGCCCTTGGCTTGAAGGGGCATGCCTCCCATGTGGGAGGCCCCCAGCCCAGTTCCCACTCTGCTTGGCCCCCACCCACCTATATGGAATGAAAACTTGTTGAAAACTGATGACATACAACTATGGAGACTGCTCTGGGCCCTCCCACTTTTCTCTGTCTCTGTCAAAAAATAAAATAAAATAAATCTTAAAAAAAAAAACTCAGTAAGAGGTTAAGTCACAAAAGCACTCACATCTCTACTTATTTAAGAAATAGAAGAGAGAAAAAAGAAATTAAAAGGTCGACATTCTATGAATGACTTTGTTTTTTTCTGGAAAATTTATTCAGGTAGTAATGAAGTATTGTAAAACCACTAGAATTTGTGACATGCTTGTTAGGCTTGAAATCAGTTTCAGTCCAAATGTTGTCTCTTTGTATCTATGTGGCTTTGAACAAGTCGCTTTCTAGGGGTCACCCTTAGTTTCATCCAGAAAACAGGGTCATTACACATATTTTAAAGGATTGCTATGGAAACTTCTCAAAATAATGCTCTCAAGTACCTACAAAATTCCATGGGTTCGTGGTATAGAACAGTAAATGGTAGCTCTTATGTTTCCTTATAGAAATATTCTGACGATTTAACAAGACACCACTTTCTTTCTTTCTTTCTTTCTTT
>PVKE010012038.1:0-22217 GCA_004027555.1 Craseonycteris thonglongyai
TCTAATGTCTCTAAAAAAACTTTGCTTGGATTTTGATAGCAATTGCATTAAACCTATAGATTAATTCAGGGAGAACTGACATCTCCACTACGGTGAGTCTCCCTATCCATGAACATGGTAAGCCTTCGTTTATTTAGGTTATCCTAGATTTCTTTGATCCATATTTTGTGACTGTCAGCATGGAGATCCTCCTTTATGTGCTTTGTTACTTTGTTACTTTTGTTAAAGTATTTTGTTTCCTTTGGTGCAGTTTTAAATGAGACTCTTCTTCAATTTCCAGTTTCCATATGCTCATTGTTAGTATACAGTAGTGTGATTGATTTTTGTGTCTCAGTCTTGTGTTCTATGACCTGCTTTCCTATACATTTCTTTGGGATTTTCTACATACATCATCATGATACCTGCAAATAGGGAGTTTTATTTCTTCTTTTCCAATAGGTATGGCTTTTATTTCTTTTTCTTGCCTTATTGCAGCAGCTACAACTTGTAGTAGTATGTTGAATTAGAGTGAGAGTAGTCATATCTTCTGTTTCTTTCCTGATATTGTTGATTTGTGTCTTCTCTTTTTATTTTTGGCAGTCTTCCTCTAAATGCATCAAATTTCTTGATTTTTTTATTTCCTAAAGAACCAGCTTTTTACTT
Organism: Craseonycteris thonglongyai; assembly: GCA_004027555.1. Classification (NCBI taxonomy): domain Eukaryota; kingdom Metazoa; phylum Chordata; class Mammalia; order Chiroptera; family Craseonycteridae; genus Craseonycteris; species Craseonycteris thonglongyai. Next base: position 643 of record PVKE010012038.1, read on the forward strand.
CACTGTTTTGTTTTATGTTTGTTTCTTTCTTTTTTTATGGATTTTCTGTTTTAAATTGCATTTATTTCTGTTCTTTATTGGTTTTTTCTTTTTACTTCCTTTGGGTATATTTTGCTCTTTTTTTTGTAGTCTCTTGAAGTAGAGACAGATTATTTATTTGAGACCTTTCCTCTTTTCTAATGTAAGCATTTTAAGTGCTATAAGTTTTCTGCTCAACACTGCTTTAACTGTGTCCATCTATTCTTGTATTTTCCTTTTTATTTAATTTCACATGCACTTTAATTTCTTTTGAGGTGTCTTCTTTGACCCATGGATTATTTAGACGTATGTTAATGGTTTCTAAGAGTTTAGGAGATTATCCTTTTATCTTTCTGTTATGGATTTCTATGACTCCATTATGGACAGAGAATATCCTTTGTATGATTTCAATTCTTTTAAATTTGTTGAGGTTTGTTTTATGGCTCAGAATATGGTATATCTCGATGTATGTTCTATGACCTTGTGTTGATAAATGTTTTATGGACACTTGAAAAAAATATATGTATTCTGTTGTTTGGGGAAGTGGTTTACATATGTCAGTTGGATCCTGTTATTGACGGTGGTGTTGTGTTCTGTGTCCTTGCTGACTTAGTGGTTTTATCAGTTGTTGAGCATGAGGTGTTGAAGTCTCCAGTTACACTTGACCCTAGAACAATGTGAGGGCTAGGGGTGCTGACCCTCTTTGCAGTTCTCCCAGAAACTACTAATAACCTCCTATTGACTAGGAGCCTTACCGATAACATAAATACATATATTCTGTATGTTATGTTATATATACTGTATTCTTACAATAAAGTAAGCTAGAGAAAAGAAATTTATATAAAAGGAAAATACATTTACAGTATTCATTGGGAAAAGTTTGCATATAAGTGGACCCATGCAGTTCAAACCCTTGTTGTTCAGGGTCAACTGTGTAATTGTAGATTTGTCTATTTTTCCTTTAGCTCAATCAGTTTTTGCTTCATGTAGTTAGAGACTGTTGTGTGGTGTGTCAACATGTTAGTATTATGTACTCCTAATGGGCTGATTCTTTTGTCATTATGTAATACCCTTCTTTGTCCCTAATAATTTGCTCTGACTTCTACTTTATCTGGTATTTTAATATAGCCACTTCTCTTTTTCTTCCTTCTTTTTTTTTTATGAATGCTTTCATGGTATATGTTTTTTTTTCATCCTTTTACTTTTAACCTACTCATGTTGTGTTGAAGTGAGTAGATAACATATTGTTCCATCATATTTTTTTTTATCGACTCTGCAGATCTTTGTCAAATAATTTATCTATTTAGACTATTTACATTTAAGATAAAGTAATTATTAACATGTTAGGGCATAAACCTCATTTTGGCATTTTTTTTAATTTTTTGGTTTTTGTTTCTTCTGTTTCTTTCCGTCCTGTGGGTTACTTAACCATGTTTTAGGATGTCATCTTTGATTGGTGATTGAGTTGTGAGTATGTCAGAGCTCTGTGTTGTTTTCTTGGTGGCTGCTTTAGGTTCAGGGCAGACTTACCTAACTGACCCCTGCCTACTGGAATCCATGTTTTACAGCCTCAGTACAGCGTGGAGACTTTACTTTCATCGAGATCCCTTTATGCCCCCCACATTTTAAATTTAAATGTCTTAAGTATTTCTTATTACAGTTAGAGCACCACATCAGTTGATTTTACTTCAATCATCAAATATGATTTAAAACCTCATAAAAAGGGTACTTTATTATAGTTAGCTCTGGTTTTAGCTGTTCTGAAAGTGTTCTTCCTTCCTGAAGTTCCAAGCCTTCTGTTACCCTATCTGTTTAGAGGACCTCATGCACCATTCTGTAAGTGTGGGTTTGCCTACAACAAATTTTCTCAGCCCTCCTGCATCCAAGAATGTCTTCATTTCCCCCTCATTCCTGAAGGACATCGTCGTCGACTGTAGAATCGCAGCTGGCCCTTCTCTTCTGCTTTCCCCTTCTCTCTGCTTGTTGGCTGTGTCACATCTAGAGCTGCTGTAAGGGGGAGGGCAGGGAGCAGTGGAACTGCTCCATCTTGACGGAACTAGACGTCCCCATCGCCTTGGTCTCTTGATTCTAGGTTCAGGGCTTTTCATGAACACGGTTGCCCCTGAATTTGAACATGCGAGTATAATTTTGTTAACTTTATTACACACTACCCCCGGCAAAGGATTGTTTGGATCTGCTAGTACTTTGACTTCCTGTGAGTATTCCCAGTAAGACTTCCTTAGTCCTGCTATTTTGTTTTTGTAATTTTCAAGATGATGGTCTGTCACTTCCTGAGTGGGCTGTCCATAAAAGGTCTGCCATTGGGTATCTCAGAAATGGCATAGCCATGCCTCTGGTGACAGCCAGGACCTCGGGACTTGGGTGGAAGGCTTCAAGCCAGCTCGCCTGTCTCTCAATAGTTCCACTCCCTCGTGTAGTGATGACTGAGAAACTTTGTGAAGAGTTCCATTATTAAAATAGTGCTCTCTTACTGAGACCAAAACAGTTCAGTTCAGCAAACGTTTTTGCCCATGTCCCCAAGGCACTGTGTCCGGTGCTGGTGGGGAAGGGGTGTCTAATGGCCAGTCCGGCCGTCTCTGCCCTTCATGCTTTTTGAGGAGACGGTGAGCTTGTGACTTGAGTGTGCAGTCTGGGTGTCTACCGGGTTAAATGCCATTGCAGAGGGACAGCGGTGGCTCCCTGGGGACCGGGGCAGAGTCACTGTGGCTGAGGCCTATGGAAAGCCTGTCAGGGAAGCAGGATTTGTGCTGGCCTTGACCATCTCTACCCAGAGGTTTGTTTTGTATCAGGACAGAGAATTCTGATCGGTAGAGGTATTAACAAAGAAGGGGTGCAGGAGCTGGATGGAACTTTCTAGTATAAGCGAGGGATTATGATGTGGTGGCGTACTAGAGACCTATGGCCACAATACTCTTTAACTGAAACCTGTGGACCTTCTTCCTAGAAAATTCATACATGTGCACATAGGTTCAAGGACTTCTAGGGCATCCTCAGTCCCAAAGTGGACCTCGTGCTGCATGCTCTGCACTGAAGAACTTGTGTTGTAGGATGTGTAAGATTGTGTTAAATTTTATAAGTTGAGATCTTTTGTTTTTTCTTCCAATGGTTTGCTCTGTTGTGTTTGCTCTTTGCTTAGGTGAGTGGGACTTCGAGAAAGCCCCACTGCTGTTGCGTGTCTGAAGCGCCTGAGACAACTGGCCTGACAGGCTGCCTCCTGGGTCAGAGGGGCTGCCTTTGGCCTTGGGGCTGCAGCAGGCTTGTGACAGCAGAGGCGTAAGTGCCCATCTGGGGCCTGGGAGAGCAGTTGAGTCTGTCTTGCCTGTTGGTGCAGTGCATCCGAGTAAGCAGGCTTACTTGGACATGTACGGATGGTTGCTCCTTTAGTAATACCCAAAACCATCGTTTTCCATCGGGTAAAGAATCCAGAGATCACTCCGGCCAATGTTGGGGGTTCAGGGCACATGAGGGCTTGGTCTCCTCCAGCTCTCGGGTTGACATGTTGATTATTTTAGGGGCGCAGTATCTGACCTTCATTCGTCTGCCGGCTGAGATTGGGAACATCCTGTGCGTGGGGCTTGGCAGTGTCCTGTTGACAGCCTGTGGTTCTTTTCTGTTGTTACATAGCGGGCAGTGGGACATGGATCTTACCCGTTTTCATGGAATAGAAGGTTTAAACTTACGGCTCATCTGGAGATATAATTGTAGGGTGACTTTCCGACTAAAGAAGCTGGTACTTCACTGCATTACCTGACAGCAGTGACATCCCTTCGAGGCAGGCTGCTGTACTTCGTGTCAGAAGCGTTAGGAGTTGGTTTGTATTTAAACAGAAGCATCGCATCCTCTCTGCATCTTCTCTGCATCTTCTGTGAAGGGGGCTGGACAATACAGCTGCTTAATTTCAGCCATCGGCCTTGTAGAGCCCCTGCTGTGTCCTAGTAGAGTAGGAAGAACTCCTGGCCTTGTGCTAGATTGGCATCTGGATGAACCCCTGTGCTTTCACACGGTTGTCCGTCTCTCCCCCTGGGAGATGTACTGAGGTGCATTGGCTTGTGCCCTGGGAAGCGTAATTTGCTTCTGCATAGGGTGCCAGTTAGAGAAGCCATGCTTCCTTGCTGCAGTGAGCCGAGTCTGCTTGGAACACGTGCTGTGGGAGGGCAGAAAGGGGACAGTGACTGGGGAGCTCTGCAGGTGGAGAGCAGTGCGCGCGCGTTCCCAGTGCCTGCTCGCTTAGGGAAACAGAGGCCGAGTGGACAGCACCTTTCTCCGAACTTGGCATCCATTTGACAGCCCTATTCCATCCAACTCAACAGCAAAGGCTGACCTGGTGTGGGCCAGTGTGCCAGGCTTGTGGTCACATGCTCGCCGGGACTCAGAGAGCTTGTGTATGTGCGGTGTGAATGCCACCATGACCGTGCTGGAGCTCTCTGGTGATTGGCGTGGTGTGCGCTCTGCCGAGCCGTGAGGTCAGTGCCTATATGGGACAGTCAGGCTCCCTGTTACATCCCAGAGGCCACCTGCACCCGGCTGTTTGCAGCTGGGCACTTTGCGCTGTGCTGTGTGTGTTGCTGAGTGGAAGTGGGCACAGAGGTGCGCACTCCCTTCATGGCATGCATCTGCTTAATTGGCATCTGTGGGGATGGGTAACATGGGAAAGGACAGGAGAGGGGACATCACTGGTTAAGTCACTGGAAGGATGGGGAGCCCTCGCCTAGCTGGAGGAGCCCATTGAGCCAGCTGTCTGGTGAGAGCTGCCTGGACTAGTGCAGCAGTAGACCGGGCTGCTGGGCACCTGGGAACAGAGGTTCCGGGCTCAGCATCGGTCAGAGCGAGGCTACTCCAGTCACTGACCAAACATGCGCGGTGCCGCTTGCAGCAGTTTTCAAGGGAACAGTGGGTTCATCTTTGTAGACAAGATACAGTGTCCCAAGTGAAAGACTTGACCTTTATGGAGGAAGGAAGGGGAGTATTTAAAGTCTCCCCTTGGAGAAGCCGGGATGGCTCAGTGGGTTAGGTGCTCACTTTGCAGCGCCGGGGACCGAGGATCGAATCCCGGCTCCGACCCGTGAGGAACCATATGCTGAACTGGGAGCTCCCCTAGTTCAGTTCTCTCTCTGTCTCTGTATTTCTCTCTCTCTCTCTTTCCTCTGTCAAAATAAATAAATAAATAAAAATATAAAGTCTCCCCTTTCCGCTGGTCTCCATAGCTGCTCAGTGGGCCATTTTTGGAATTTTGAAAGTACCTATGAGCCAGATTTTAGTCTCATTTCCACTGACCCTCTCAGTGCTGTGTCTCCCAAGTGGTGACACATGTGAGATGACCCAAAACTATATATTTTTGGCCACAAAGTTCCATAATTTTAGAGATGGGGAAGGGCATGTTTTTCTCTAGGATTCTGATGATTTGATTAGATATGTAATATCAAAAACCCTATTAAAAGTGTGGAGTGATGTGGAAAAGGAGGAAATCTCTGAGAGATTAGTTGGTTGGAATTGAGAAATTGAAAACTGCTCATTTACCTTAATTAGTACATACTTGATACAAATATAAAGTGATGAGATTGTGTTTTTAAACAAACATACCAAAGCTACCAGAACATTCTAGTTATATCAGATGCCTCATTAAAAGTCACCTTTCTGGGAAACCAGGTCAACAAATCCTTCTTAAGTGTGTGTTCATGTGCTAAATGCAGCCCTAGCTGACAGTCTCTGCCCAGAAGGGACAACGTCTCCTCTTTGTATTGGGAGCTTTCCTGTTTTTGTGTTGAAAGAGCCTTATCTGTTATCTCATTGATTCTTTCAAGGTTCACTTGGGGTTTACTCCTGGTTCAGAAGGATTTTATTTTTGGCCTCATAGTCATTCGCAGAGGCATTTCAGGTACAGTCATTCCTTGCGTCCTCTGCCATCCCTCATCCCTTTGCTCAGCAGAGGAGTGAGCTGCTTGGGTGGTGAGTTTTGGAGAAAGAAGTGAGCACTCTGGGCTCAACCTCTAGGATCTGGCCCCGGAGCCTCCTGCCTGCAGGGAGCATGCGTGCTTGTGTCTGGGAGCCATCCGCTGTAGTTGTGGCCTGACTCCTGTGCAGCTGTGCCAGTGAGCAGACAGACCCACACTCTGCACATCTAACACCTGACTCCTGTCTGGCTTTCCTTAGGAAGAAAGCTGGGATTTTCAGATCCCAGCTTTCTGACTCCTGTTCTGATTTCCAGATTGATTCTAGAGTTAGGAGTGGAAGAAGAAAACAACTGAGACTCGCTGAGTATAGATTTGCTGAGGTCACCTGCTAGGCTAGAAATCCCTGTTAGCATCTAAATTCTGTTTGGGTCTTTCTCTGTGATGAGTGGAAATAGCAAACTGAGCATTATTTCAGGATAAATGTAGTTGTGCCTGAAAGAAGCTGTCATCTTCTGTTTCCTGATGCAAAACAGAACTGATTAAGAACACTAACTGGAGATGCTGGAATAGCTTAACAGGTTGAACACTTGCCTTGCAACTGTGAGGTCCAGGGATCGAGTCCCAGCCCCAGCCTGTGCAAACCCATATGATGAACTGGGGTGCAACTGGTAACCACTGAGATAGTGATGAAGGTTCTCGTCTCCCATGTGAGAGGCCCCCTGGTTTGGATCTGCCACATCCACCTGTGTGGAATGAAACTATGTCACAACTAATGTATAGCTATGGAGACTGCTCTGGGCCCTCCCTCTTCTCTCTCTCACCTTCTCTCAAACAATAGAGGGGGGGAAAAAACTCCAACCGTGCTTATGGTTTATATGAAATGTTAGAGTTTGACGGAACCTTGGAGTTGCTGCATGTCTAACCACTCACACATCCTCTCTCACAGATGGCCCTGAAGCCTTCACTTAAGCAGCTCTTAGGTTGGGGGCTCGCTGTGGCTGCCTCTCACCTCACTGCAAACGCTTCCTTGACATGGAGTTGCTGTAGGTGACTCACACACTGGGCCCATTTGGCATAGTGTCCTAAGGAGCAACGCAACACACATACCTCCTTGTATGTGGTAGCTTTTCAAGATCTTTTACTTCTGTGGCAGGTTACCCTGCAGGCCCAGCACAAAGCCAGACAGACCATTCCCTAGCCCTGTGGAAGAGCAGCCATTGGCGCCGGCCTGTGTCCCTGCCATCCATGCTCTTCAGCTGGACAGTCTCTAACTTGAAACTGAAAGCATACAAAATCCTGAAGAATGGGAAGGCCAGCTCTGGGGGGAGCTGGAAGGGAAGGATTCCAGCAGTGGAACCAAGGCGGCAGCATGTGCCCCGGGACAGTCCCACTGTGATGGACGGAGATCAGACCTGGCCTGCCACCTCGGGGTTTCCAGCAGAGGACTGCCTTGGTTTATACTCTAAAAGACCCTGGGGAATATGTTTGAGGGGGCAGCGGCATGGAGCCGTCCCCCACTCCCTGATTGGATAGGTACATAAGATCGTTTTAAATGACCTTACCTGTGACTTTAAAAATTTACCAGAAGTGGGGAAGCCGGAATGGCTCAGTGGGTTAAGCACTCACTTTGCAGCCCCGGGACCAAGCATCGAATCCCGGCCCCGGCCCGTGTGGACCCATATGCTGAACTGGGGAGTGCCCCCAGTTCAGTTCTCACCGGGGCGAGACCCCGGCCCAGTTCCTGCCCTGTGCAGCCCCACTCCCACCTGTGGAATGAAACTATGTGGAAAAACCAATGATGTGCAACTATGGAGACTGTTCTGGGCCCTCTCCCTTCTCTCTATCTCTGTCTCTGTATCTCTCTACCAAAAAATAAATAAATAAAAATTAAAAAATTAAAAAAATTCACCAGAAGTGATCAAGGCAGGAAAAGAAACATTATCACACATAGGTTGAACTGTATGAAATTGTTATTTGACAGCTTTTTACCTATAAAAACAGCAGTGTCATATGGTCTAACCTAATATTTGTAAGATACTGTGGCCTAGGGGGAAAAGAGAAGATTCTAGAGCTGTGTGGTACATCTCTTGTCCTGCCCTGCCCCCCAGGTGATATTGAGGAGAGAAGGTGAGTTGGCCCAATCCTGAACATTCTCACTGTGCCCTTCAGTTTGGAGAGCAGCAGGCCCAGGGACAAGAATGGAAGCCGTGGGGAAAGCTAGGGGACAGCTCTCAGAAGCAGAGGGACCTGCAGGGGCAGGACACGTGCCGTCACCAGCACCCTGTGCTGACCACAGCTCATGAGATGGACGGAAAGTGTGCTTGACGTGTGAGACAGTTAACCAAATTTCAGAAGGAAATCTACTCGTCCCCAGGCCAGTTGTCAACTTTCTTCACCTCCACCGTTTGCAAGCAGGAGCTGTCTGTCAAACTCTAGCTCTGCTCTGGGGAAACAAGTAAGGTAGACGTGCAGTCAGCGGAAACTGAGCTGGAGCCCTTCTGACAGGAGTAGGTTGGTGGGGAGTGAAGCACGAGACAGTGAGCAGGAGTGGCATGGCCCCCTGGCACGTGAACCTGGGAACTCGAAGTCTGTATCCAAGCAAAGGACCGCTGGAACACCAGGCTGCTCAGAAGCAGTCCACAAAACAAGTAGGTAGCCCGAGAGTGCTGCAGATTGTCTAAGAATAATACACATGCAGATGACATAAAGCAAGAGCTCGAGGATGTGATAAAGCAAAATGAGATCACAAGGGAAATTGCAGAGTTGATGAGAAGCTGAAAACTTAGCATCGTTACAGTCTCATAAGTAGTCGGGAGCAGGAGGAACTGGGTAGATTAATCCTGTTGTGGGGGCATGTCCTATTGACTGTCCATTGCACCCCCCTCCCCCCGTAGTGGTAGAGCTAGGAGGTGGGGAGACCCCTGGACTGCTTCCCATGGTTGCATGTAAACGCACACCTGAACTCCAGTGTCCAGAGATGTCTCATCTGCCCTCAGAGGGGGACCCAGGTGCATCTGCACTGGCAGGCACTCTGCCTTCATCTGTGGCCATAAGTGTCAGGGCAGGGACCGCTTATGGACTGTGCACTGTGCCCGCCACTGTCCCCGTGAGCCTCTGGGGGCCATGGCAGTGAGCGGGCCCTTTTACGTGTGGGCCTGTTCCCTAAGGAAGGGTCTGCCTGAGCAGAGGGAGTTTGTTTCTTGGGCCACCTGCTAAGCCAAGGTCCCCGAGAGCAGGAATGGTTTTATCTGGTTTTCCTTTGTAATGGAAAAAGGCCTTGGGGGCAGGCAGCTGCACGTTTGGTGAGAGGCTGGCCTTTCTCCCAGCTGCCTCCTTGGTACCTGGTGAAATGGCAGAGACTTGTGTGCGTGTGGCTTGGTGGTGTTGAAGCCCAGGACCCCCCATTCACATAAGTGTCTTGTTTTTAACTGTGGCAGCTTCACAGTAACTGGAGAAAGGTGAGGCAGGGGCTGCTTTTCAGTTGACCCTGTGTAACGGCCCTTGCCTGGTGGGAGTCGGTGACGGAACTGTGCTGATTCTCTTGGGCCCATGTTTTTGTTTTTGTTTTTTAAATGGGAGTATTGCTTGGGTGGCGATGGCATCTTTTTTCTGACACTGTGACATCAGTAGTGGATTTGGGGACTCTTAACACAGAGAAGCTGATCCAGGTGACCAAAGCCACAGTGGGATCTCACATGGCTGCAGTGCAAGTCAGAGAGGAACGCATACCTCCCACACAGTACACAAATCCATGTGCTGTGTGTGGTGCCTCTCTAAGCACACGTATCCGTACCTAGAAAGACGCCAGCAGGTAACAGAGTCCCAAGTGTCTGCTGCTGGGCAGCTGGTTGGAATTTGTTATTTTTAAAAAGATATTTTCTTTAGTAAACATTACTTTAGAGACCTCCTCGGCAGTAGTAACTTTTTAGGATGAGTCATTGGAGTGTCTCCTCTAGAACCTTCCCTGATGTTACCTCCTCTGCAGTTACCAGGCTGTTTGCATTTGGAATTGTAGGCGTTTTAACTTAATTTGTGGCTTGAATCTTGCTTTAGAATTTTTGTAATCTTGAATATTTTCAGAATGTGTAAATATTTGCTGAGGAGACCACAGCATCTTCAGCATTTTTTTTTTAATTGGAAACTTGCCTTGTTTCTTAATTCCTGTTAACTTCAAAAAAAAAGAGGACCATGTTGCCTAGCTCACTTTCCTGCATCTGCTACAAATTAAAACTCTTCCAACAGAGTAAAATGTCTTTTTCTAGTCTTTCGTTCATTTTTTTTAAATAACATTCTTAAAAATAAAGTGCTGGGGATACAGAAAATGTTTTACATGTAGGTGTTTTGAAGATTAAAAGACAAATCTTGGAATTGAGCCCCCTAAAAAAACTTTGTCCAACGTTTTAATAATTAATTAGCAACATATTATATCAATAATATAAATGGTTATTTTGTTTTGTATTGGTTTTGATCATTTATCCTCTGGTGATTATTTCCTTGATTTGGACTTCATTTCCCAGATAGTTTTGACGTTGATGCTGTCACTCATCCTGGTTTGTGTAAGCAGTGTGAACGGAGAGGAAATCGTTTGGTGCTCGGCAATAAAATTAGATGCCTAGCAGACAGGGAGCCTGCAGGTGTGCTGACTGGAGGAAAGCTCACCTCCTGTACGCAGACGTCAAGGAGGCCAGCTGCTCATCCGGTGCTAGCAGCTCAGTGATCTTCTGGAGTCCTAGTCCATTAAATAAAATTTTAAAAATTAAAAAAAAAAAAAAGGAAGAAAAAATATCTACTAGAAAGGAAGGGACAAAATAACATAAGGAGTAAATCCAAAATATCATCCAACAAATTCTTGGAATTAGAGACAGTTCCAGGAGTTGCTGAATACAAAGTAAATGTTTGTGTATGAAAGTGTGTGTGCGCATGTGATTTCCTGTAATAGGAAAATACCCCATTCATAACAGCAACAGGGAGGACAAAATGCCTAGGAAGAAGCAAGAAGTAAGAAAAAGCTATATGATGAAAGCTATGAAACCTTACTGGAGAATATAAAAAGACTGGAAAAATGGATTATTTTTTTGTGAGTAGGAATTGTTGATATTGTAAAAAGGCCAGTTTAGGAATTGAACACAATACCAGTCAAATCCCAACTTATTTTTCTTGGACCTTGGCAGAATGATTCTAAGGTTTGTGGGATAACGACTAATACATTCTTGGGGGGAATGCAGTGTTTGAGGGGCATTTATCATGAGACATACTAAAGTGTTATGGATCTCCCATAATTAAGGCAGGGTGGTGCTGACTCAGGAAGAGATAGGCAGTGGATCAGTGACACAGGTTAGCATCCCAAACCAGATGCACATCTACCTGGGACGTCAGCGTATTCAGAAGGCAGGCCTTCAAAACAGGAGAAGACGGATGATTGAGTAAATGGTCCTGTGAAAATGGCTAATCATTTACAAAAAGTAGAGTGGGATCCCTTTCTAATACATTAATATTATTTCATATCATTAAAGATAATATTAAAAAGTGGATCATAAAAATGCTAGAACTGAATGTAGATGAGTACTTTTATGATCCCAGGATGAGGAAGGACTTTCAAATTATGACATCGAGGACAGAAATGATCTAGAAGGCAGGAGTGGGTCTTGGCTCCGTAACAACTTCTAAAATCCTGCTAGGCAACAAAAGAGCATGAAGTTGAACAAACTGGAAGCCGTATGTACAACATGTGATAAAAGGTCGATGCCCTTAGTCCTCTAATGTTCACCCCCTCCAGTAATTCCCCAATGCACATGCGTGGCCCTGCCTGTACCCTGAACTTCTGGACTCACAGCCACTGCCTCCCCGGTGCTGCCACCTCTGGCATCAGATCTGAATTCCTGACCTTCTTGTCTCACTCTATTCTGCCATCCCCACAAGGGCCTGCACCCCCATCTGCCTAGCTGTTCAGTCAGAAAACCTAATCAGCTTACACCCCTCTTTTTCCCCACACCCAGTCCATTAGAGTCCCGTTGACTGCCCATGTCCTGGGTCATCTTCTCTGCTTCTGTGCTGTTGACAGCCGACCCCCACTGCCCTCTGCCTGTGTGTGCAGCAGCCCCGGAGCGGCCCTGATGGCTTTAGTTTGGTAGTTATTCTCTCAGTCAACTTAGGTGCTTTAAATCAGGACGACCGTGTTTGAGTTTCTACGGAACTATCAAAAACTTGAGTAGCCAGCTGACGTTGCTTTAATATGACCTGTTTATTTTTACTCTGCTTTTTTTATAATCAACATAAAATTCATATAACCTGAACAGTTCAGTGGCATTTAGTACATTCCCTGTGTTAGCAGCCACCACCTCTATCTAGTTCCAAATATTTCACCCCCCAAAGGAAACCCAACTCGTTAAGCAGTTACTCCCCGTTACCACCTCCACAGCCAGCCACTCCATCTGTGTTCTGTTGTTACAATTCACCTGGTCCAGATAGTTCATGCAGATGGAGTCAGACAATGGTGACCTTTTATGTCTAGCTTCCTCTTTTTAGGAAAGTTTGAGCTGACAGCAAAACTGAGCAGATAATAGAGTTCCCATTATATACCTTGTGCCACCATTCCGTTTCCCTGCTGTTAACATCTTGCGTCAGTCGTACAGTCCATTGTTAGTGATGAGCCAGCTCTAATACCTTTTTGTTCATGGAAGTCCATAGTTTATGTTGGGGTTTGTTCTTGGTATTTATAGCTCTGTGGATTTCAGCAAATGGATCCACCATTACAGCATCAGACGGAATAGTTGCTCTAAGAATCCTCGGTGCCCCACCCATTCACTTCGCCCTCCGCCTGTCCCCCCAGCCCCTGCAACCACTGCCCTGGGACTGTCTCCATAGATGTGCTTTTTCCAGAATGCCAGAGTTGGAGTCACACATGCAGCCTTTTCAGATTGGCCTTTGGGTTTCTCATATCTGTTCATGACTGAGAGTTCATTTCTCTTTAGCACTGAGTACTATTCTACTGTCTGATGGACCACAGTTTGGCCATTCACCTGTCAAAGGGCATCTGGGTTGCTTTCACATCTTGGCAGTTATGAATAAAGGCACTGTAAATATGTGGGTGCATTTTTGTGCAGGCGTAAGTTTTCCCCTCCTGTGGGTAAATACCAAGGAGTGCAGGTTCTGGGCCATTTGGGGGCATTTCCACCTTTTGGATCTTCCAAGTCCTGCTGCTATGAACATTCGTGTATACACATGTGTTTTGTGTGAGCATGTTTTCCTTTCTCTTGAGTCTGTATCCAAGAGTGTTATTGCTGGAACATCGTTAACTCTATGCTTAACATTGTCAGGAGCTGCCAAAGTGTTTCCCAAAGGGGCTGCACCAATTTACTGTTTCCACTAGCAGTGGGCGAGGGTTCCCGTTTCTCCACATCCTCACCAACGCTGGCTGTTGTCTGTCTGATGTATTATAGCCATCGTGGTTGTGAGCTTCATTTCCCAGTGGCGCTGAGGACGTTTTCACATGCATATTTGTTTTGTTCTGCTTTTGGTTAGACCCTGACTTCTTGACTTTCACGTCTTCCTATGTACTTAGACCTATTGGAAGATTCGTCATATTATTACAATGATTGTCATGTATATTTGAGAGCCACTCAGATGCCAAAGAATTAGAAACATCCAGAGATTTTAGAGTTTTATGACTTACTGTTTTTAAGAAAATGTTGGGACTTTAAAATTGGAATGAAAATACTTCAAAGGCCTGTTTTTCTCAGGTGCCTTCATTGCTTTATGGTGGCACTTTCTCAACAGCTGTTTTGCTGGTTTGTCTGCCTTTGTAGGTGTCTGTCTTGCACTGGGTTCTATAATGACTGCCAGTATAACCTTGCTCAGACGTTTACCATACTAAGGCTGCTTTCCTTCTTAAGAGACTATAGTGACCCTGACTCTCCCTGACATCAAATCGGTGGTAAGCCAGAAACTGGCAGACACACTGCTGTTCTTGCTAAGATAGCTGATCATCTCATACACAACAGGGAGATCAGGAGTGTGCTAAGCAGGCAGGGGGTCTAGCCCGTGCTTCCTGGCCACTAGCCCTGACCTGGTTGACTTGTCAAGGGAGGAAGGACCACTTACCTCGGACTGTGTCGAGCCCTCTTGCTTGGTGGAGGGCAGAGTGGAGCAGAGGGCTCAGAAAATGGGATAACTGGGGGCGTGGCCATCACCCACTGGGGAAACTACAGAGGTGAATTGTCCTGTTCGGGGCCACCCAGTTAGTTAGTGGAGAGTTCCCAGCCTTGTTTCCTTATATAGAGTCACTCCTACAGTTTGGGAGTTCCATGTAGCCAATAAAAGCAATTCTCTATTCACTACACTGTGACTGACACAACGTGGGTCTGACTTCTGTCTGGCAGCCACGGGAGCCTGCCATGCACACCCCTGCACTTGTGCGCTGGCCCCTGGCAGCGGTGCTCTGGGCGGGTCCAGGCGTGTCTTCACAGGGCCACGCCCAGGCACCAAGTACGGCAGAGGGACTGGACTGATTTGTTCCCAGCTCGTCTTTGTACAACGTCTGTAATCTAAGATCTTCACAAAAATTCCTAAGCCTGTAATAAGCAGAACATTGACCATCTCTCACTTAGGTAACATTTTTATAGAAAGTGAGTGATTTCCATGGAATTTCGTCTGTGTTAACATGTGGCTGCAGTTTCATCTTTATAAGGTGGTCACTAAACCAGGTCACAGCCGACTTGAGGGGGCCAGGTCTGGAAAAGAAGCAGCTGCAGGCTGAAGCAAACGCTGACTTCTGGGAAGAGGCTGCTCCAAGCAGAGGGGCAGTGACTGCAAAAGCTGGGGGTGTGGGGGGAGTGGGCTGAGGCAGGTGACAGGCCACTGGAGGTCATGCAAAGTCCTGCAGGCAAGCTAAGGATCCCCCACCTGAAGCCAGGTCCGCGGGCAGCCGTGGGGGTGTCTCCATAGAGACGGGAACCAGCCTGGCCTCTGTTTTGCTCACTCTGTGTCCTCAGTGGGCATGCAGACCACCTGGGGGCGGGGGCACCTGGAGGCCAGCGCCAGTGCAGGCACGTGTGGTGGTGGTTTGATTCGTGGCAGCAGGGGAAGTGGGATTTCTGCCATCTCGCTAGCCTCAGTTTTTATCTGTGAAGTGGGTGTAGTCATTTTAGCTGTCTCCGGGTTGCTCTAAGAATTGAATGAATTAATGCCTGCCAGACTTGTGCCCAGACATAGCAGAGGTTTGAGTAAGGGTAGCTTCGTTTTTATTGCTGCCACTGTTCTTCTCTCCAGGGCAACCACTGTCATGACCCTAATGTGTGTTCAGTCTGCGTGTCGATGCTTTTCATACCCCCATGTATCTCCATGATCAGCATGTACACTTCACGTGTTCCTAAGACCTCATGTAAACTTTGAGTCTACCATTTTAAGGGTGTGTTTGCCCAGCACTGTGTTTGCATTCTAGCCATGTAGGGACATAGAGGGCTGTTCATGTTAGCCTTCACACTAATTACTGTCATTTGTGACCCATTCCTGCTCGTGCACACTTAGGCTTCTTTCTGTTTCTCTGATCAGCACTGTGTGTCATTGTCCACGTGTGCAGTGTGTACTAGACATGGAATAACTGGGTCAGTTTTGTCACTGGTGCTGGCAGACAGCACATCTCTTGGGACATCCTAGTTAACAGAGCTGTTAAGTGAACTGCAGAACCATGTTCCTTACTCAGACAAGTGACAGGCTCACTGCGTCTGGTGAGTAGGCCCACGGTTGGGGCTGGTTGCACACGTGTGTTGCATACGTGTGCTGTGGAAAGGGGCAGGGAGTGACAGGTGCCCTAGCCGAGACTTGTTTAATTAGGAATGACACAACGCACAGACACAGAAACAAACGACTGTCACAGAGGAACACGTCTGCACTGAGGCCTGGAAGCTGGAGGCCCTGGGTAGCAGGGAGAGGAGGCCTGCCCCCTGAACTGCGAAAGCTGGAGGGCAGGTGCAGGTGGGCAGCCTTGAGCCTGAGAGGGGGACGGGCCAGCCCTGGGGGAGGGGCGGGAGTGGGGGGGCAGGGGAGGGGCGGGGGGGGGGGGGGGGGGGGGGGGGGGGGGGGGGGGGGGGGGGGGGGGGGGGGGGGGGGGGGGGGGGGGGGGGGGGGGGGGGGGGGGGGGGGGGGGGGGGGGGGGGGGGGGGGCGGGGGGAGGGCGGGAGTGTCTCCAGGATTAGCGAGGCCCCTGCGCTGAGCCATCCACACAGAAGATGGAAGCCGGGTTTATGGGAGGAGAAGTGACCCAAAGAGGACTGCGTGCACCGTAGGCTTGGGACTTTGAGGGGCCTGCGGCCGCTGCTTATAACCCTGCCAGCCCATTACCCTCCCGGCTCAGGCCGCAGCCCCTCAGGGCGATAGGAACACTGGAGGTTTTGGAAGTGCCCAGCATGGGCCCACCCGGAGACCTCGATTTCATTGGTCTGGGGTGCAGCCTGGGCATCAGGGCGCTTAAAACTGCCCCAGAGATCCAGCAGGCAGTCAGGCTGAGAAGCACCGGGCTATGGGGCCGTGGGGAGGACTCAGAGCCGCCCCCTGGGATTCTGCACGGTGGGTGAACTTGCCTGGGAGCCAGCAAGCCAAAGCCCCGGGTCGCAGCCATTTTCTATAATGGCCAGAGAGGGATCATTTAGGCTTGTGGACCTGTAGGCATGTCAGGGTATTGGGCGGGCACCTGTGGACAAGAGAGAAAACAAGCGTCCATAGAGTCCTTACGGATTAAATCCAAAACATAGCCCTGACAGTTGAGTACAGTTGTCCCTCAGATCCGTAGGGGATTGGTTCCAGGACCCCTCTGGGTACTGAAATCTGAGGATGCTCAAGTCCCCCGTGTATAAATGTGCATGTAACCTGCACTGCCTTATCTCTAGGTTACTTGCAATACCCAGTACAAGGTGACGGCTCTGGAAACTGGTGTTATACTGTGTCGTGTAGGAGTCAGCTTTCTGGGGAAATGTTTTATGTTTTTGATCCACGGTTGGTTGGAAGCATGCTTTGGGGTTTGGGGGCTGAGAGTCAGGGAATCCCTTCCTGGAAGTGTCACAGACAGGCTGACACGCATTTCTGTAAGGCTGTTGTTTATAAGGACTTCACATCTGGAGAGGGCTTGGACACAGCACCTTTTAGAGTTCCTGCCAACTCTGATTTCTGTGAAGTTCTGGGCCATGAACAGAGCAGGAAAAGGAAGGAAGGAGTTCTGTGGTTGGGCTGTGGTTTCAAATGGGATGCTGAGGTAAGGCCTCATGGAGAAGGTGGCTTCTGAATAGAGACTTTATGTTTGCAAACGATATCACCAACTTCATTTGTGAGCTTGGACAAAGTGGAGAGGGGTCTTTAATTGTCTCATTCTGGTTACTGAGGTTCTTAAAAGCAATGCTGATGGGTGTGAGTCAGGCAGCAGGGTGGAGCCTGAGGTCTCTCCTGTGCTGCGTTCTGCAGGCAGCTCCAGGGTGCAGGGGCCCTCGACCCAGCTCCCAGCCCCGCCCCGCCCCCATCTCCAGGCAATGACCTCAGTCCAGCTCTTCTGACAGACCCCAGGGTCCAGCCGGGCACTGTACACCAGCCGGCTGCCCCTGTTTCCACCCCACGTCTCCTCCACACGTGTCATCTTTCCTCACTGCTCAGGCGCGCTTAGTTTTTCCCATCCTGGTACTCACCTTGAATGACTCAGTTCATCCCCAGTGCTTCCTCCTGAGCTGCAGCAGGTACAGGAGGTCTCTTGTCACAGGTGAGCTTCACCTGGCGCTGGAGAGTGGTGTCTCTTTAGTGTCGTAACCCCTTTGAACAAGCCTCACCCACTGGGAGCTCCTGCTTCCTCTGCAGCAGGAGAGGGTGGGCGGGAAGAGGAACTCAGACCCTTCGTACCTGATGAAATTTGTACTCTGGGCATGTCATCACCTTTTTTTTTATTAAAAAGTTACCCTACAACATTGTGTTTCGTTGAAACTGACACCTATGTATATTTTCAAACTATTTCATCTTAGAACTAGGAAACAAAACAAACTGTAACAAGCAGTTACCATTGGGGATAAAGCAGTTACATTTGATTTCATATATGTAGCCAAACCCACGTAAAAATGTTGAATAACTGGACTTTGTTGACGGACGTTATCATTAGGTGAAGATAGAAGTGTGGTGGTGGGTGGGTTGGTTTGCTTCTGTGCTCTCCGACCCCCCACACTGTCTTGATGGACTTTGAAGTTCATGATAAATGGTACATTCAAGGGGCTTCTGCAGAGCAGGGGTGGCAATTGGGCAGGAAGTCACCTGGTCGCAGCAGATTACCAAGGTCTGGCAGCTATGGGAGGGTCGCCAAAGCTTTAAAAGAAAAAGAAAGTGAGCTAAGAAAACACTACTGAATGTTTTGCCATAATTTTGAGGAGAAGCAGATGTGGGTCCTGAAGGTGTGCTTACTGACTTGGAAAGTGAAAGCAGTGTTTTCAGAGAGTTAATAACGAAGGGATGAAGGCCGTTGGCAGGTCTGATGGAGAACTGTCTGAGGGGCCGGTCCTGTTGCGCCCTTGAAAACCTCCATGGATGGGCCTCTACCCGAGTTGTAGGATTGCATCCCTAGGGAGACTTTCCGGGAGGGCCCCGGCGCTCGGAACCCCGTGCTGTATGCGGTAAATGTCAGCTTTCCCTGGGGTCACATGGGATAAAAATGTGCCTTTTCGCCTGGCTCTTAATAGAAGGTGCCGTTTAAGAAGGGGACAGTGGGATTTGGTGTGTCCTGCCAGGCTGTTGGTAAGAGTCAGCAGAACCCCTGTGAAGGGAGCCAAGAGTCAGCAGAACCCCTGTGAAGGGAGCCAAGAGTCAGCAGAACCCCTGTGAAGGGAGCCCAGGCTCCGTGTGGGCTCCTGGCGTGCTGTGTGGGTTGCTGGGGGCGTGTGGGCAGGACCGTCCCCTCTTCACAGCCCTGCATCACCTGCCCCGCCAGGTGCTCTGGTTGTGCTGGCTGGTCTGCAGGCCAGAGACCCTTTAGGAAGTCGACAGTAGACCAGCATTTGGCGGGTACTTTAATGCTCAACACGTAACATTCATCTGAGTACTAAGAAGTGTTCTCCGCCTTTGAAACATGCTAGTAGTACCTCTGGTTATCCCAGCTCTCTGCCAGTGGGGGCCGGAGTTCTCTAGCTCTGTTGTTCTTCTGTCCGCCGTGTCCATTGGCATGACCCCAGTGACTTGCCTCCGTCAGTCATGGTGCTGGGGCCCGGGTGTGGGGGCGACGGGAGCCCTGCACAGCAGTTGTTGAGCCTTCTTTCTGGCCTGAAGTGGCCGCTTGACCCAGACCCCTCTGCCCCCCAGACGCAGTGAATCTGTGTTCTCTTCCAAATGCTATTCCCCTTCTGCTGCTGGAGGAGGATGAAGTCCCCCGCCTGCCTCTGAAGCAGTCTGCTGCTGCTGATTCTGTGCCTGCTGCCTGTCCCCTCACTCAGATCTCCCCTGGGCCAGCCTCCCCTTCTGTTATCTCACCAGCAGCTGCTGGTATCTGTTGTTAGGGACCAACATTGTTACGGTGGTTGTTGTTGTTGTTGTTGTTAATAGGGTCCTGTGCTAACTGTCTCCAGAGGAAATGACATGGTGCCAGTGGTGGTGGTTTTATTACTGCTTTTATTATTTTACCCATTGTCCTGAAAAATTAAGCTAACTATCACATAGGGATCTCCTCCCCTCTGGGGTCAATCCTTTCTAATGTCAAAACTTCTCCCTGTAAGAAAGGGATTGTCCTTACAGTATCTGTTGTTCAGGAGAAGACATAATACTGCAGGCCACTCCAGATTCAGTGTGCTTTGAAAGAATGATTTGTAATTTATTAACCATAAAAGCATCTGTATTCTCTGAAAAGGGGGACCACACAAGTATGAAAATTACTTCTACTAGAACTTTGTCAGCCACCTCACAGTTTTAACTTACTTGCTACAATAAGTTGAGCTGTCTCTTTGGTTGAACTTTTCCCATAAACAGGTTTTTCTTTTACCTTTGACATATGAAAAGGAGTTATTTCAAAAGGAATTTCTTGACCTATTATACAGCTAAATTGCTTTCAAATAAAGTATGGGGCCATATTAATTTTTTTTTTTTCAAAGATATATTCCATTGTTCTTGACGGACACAGAGAGAGAGACAGAGAGAATGGGGAGGGCCCAGAGCAGCCTGAACATGGTTTCATTCCACACAGGTGGGCAGGGGCTGTGCAGGGCGTGAACTGGGCTGGGGACTTTGTGGAAAGGTAGCATTTTTGTTACACCAAGGCCCCAAGCTTGACCCTGTTGTAAGCAGCGGCCTTTACTCAGGAGCGAGTTCCAGTGTGCACTGCAGGGGACACTCCACCATGTCGTCTACCTCTGACCTTTGGACAAGTCAGCAAGTAGCCTTTCGAAAGGAGCATCACCTGATCATCAGTGTCTTTAGGGTCAAAGTTGGGTGGCATTCTGCGGTTCCCAGACCTCACCTTGCAATTTAGATGACCTCGACACTGGGCAAGATTGTTTTTCATCAAATAATGTAGTGACACTGTTTGCAAAGGGCCCCAGTCTCACAGTTTTCTCACACCTCCTCACACAGCTCCGTTCACCCTGTTGTCAGTTCTTCACTACTGTCTACACTGGTGACACGCACCCAGTGCTGTTAGGTTTGAGGTGTCAGCCCAAGCACAGACGGCCTCAGAGCAGATTCTGTCAGCGCAGTCCCCAGCGACAGACACCCTCAGCCATCGGAAGTGCGCATGCACGAGCATGTGCATGTGCTCACGCACACACACCTCCATCCATCCGGCCACGTGGAGGGAGAACTGTTTTAAGTACAACAGAAACCCTATGAAACACCTCTGCTCTTTACAGTTCATTCAGGTGTGTACCATTATATTGCATTTCATGTTTAAATGCTCACTAAATTATTTCACAATGTGAGTCCTGACCGGAATTCTGAAAACACTGAATTAGCACATTAAGCTACGTTACCTGTTGGTAGTGTTTATATGGGATTTGTCTCTTAGAGCAGGGGTTCCCAACCTTTTTATACCCTAGGGCACATTCTAAAATATCGGTAGGGCGGCAGGCACCAGCTATTTCTAAGGATATTTATTATTGAACAAGAATAAAAAATAATAAAAATAATTTTAAAATAATAAATTTATTGTACAAATTATATACACACAAAGAAACACATATACAAAGCATAATACAAAGTAAATAAAAAACACGTATAATAAAATCATTTAAAAAAACATAAAAGAAAACATAAAAAAAATTAATCTGTCAGTGTGATCTTTGGCATTGCATTTCATTGGCCAGTGCCTCGTAATTAGGAGAGTATGACGACAACCCTGTTAGCAAACAATTATTAAGATGCTCATCTGTAAGTTGAGATCTACATATATTGTGATTTTATTAAATTCATGTTTGAAAACAAAGATTCACATAAATACATTGACCCGAAAAATGATTTGATTTTATATGCCGCTTTTTTTAAAAATGGGAACCTTTCTTTGTCGACTATGTTCCATAAGTCCTCTGATATTAAGGATTTTAGCAAAATATCGTTCTTAAGGTTCAAAATGTTTAACTCTAGTTCTTCTGCTTTCCCCTGAACAAGGTCTGCAATACATGCGGCTAGTTCTATTACATTTATTTG
>PVKE010012038.1:22317-39165 GCA_004027555.1 Craseonycteris thonglongyai
AATCTCTCTTCAAACTGTTTTTGAAGCACTTGCAGGGTCTCAATAAATAATGACACGTTTAATTCATTGTTACCTAGCATTTTCCTCATATATGGGAAGTGCACGAGAGACTTGATATGCAGATGTGATATCAACAAAGTCCATTTCGCTTTAAATGCGTTTACAGAGCTTATCATTTCAGCTCTATTTTTGTCTTTTCTCTGCAACTCCAAATTGAAAGAATCTAATTTTTCCATGGTGTCAGCAAGAAAACCCAAATCCACCAGCCAGCAAGAGTCTGTTAGTTCATCATAATTTTCATTTTTATCATGTATAAATGTTTTTATTTCTTCAATTAAGTTCACAAATCTTGTAAGAACTTTACCTTTACTGAGCCAACGTACTTCAGTATGCAGGAAGAGAACGTGTTCTTTATCTTCAGTATCTTCTAACAGGGCCTTGAAAAGTCAGTGTTGCAATGGAGCTGCTCGAATAGAGTTGATTATCTTTGTGACTATTTTCATAACATATTCAAAGGGCAGTATTTTACAACACAAAGCTTCCTGATGGATAATATGGTAGGACATAAAGTTTGAAAATGATTCATCTTTCCTGCAAAGGGCAATAAATCCTTTGTTTTTACCAACCATTGCTGGTGCCCCATCAGTAGTTATTGCAGACATTTATGCAAAGGCATGTTTATCGACCTGGCGTATGTTCTGAAAGTTTTATAAATATCCTCACCTCTCATCTGTCCTTTCATTGGTAATATTTGCAACAGCTCCTCTTTTACTGTGAAGTTACTAAATACCATTCTCACCATAACTGCCAGCTGTGCGGTGTCTGATATATCTGTTGACTCGTCAAATTGCAGAGAGAAACAACCACATATTTCCAAGTCAGTCTTTAACTGAGTTTGCAAGTCTTTTGAAATTGTGTGTATTCTTCTTGTGACTGTGTTATTTGACAACTGTAAGTCTTGTATCGCTGACATAATCTCATGCTTGTTAGAATATTCCTCAAACAAACAATCGGCAGCAGTCAGAAATGCTTCTTTTAACAATTCACCATCCTGGAAAGGTTTTTTCTTCTTTGCGAGGATGTGAGAAACTTTGAAAGAAGCAATGGCTGCCCTTTTAGATTTTTCCACATGTCTAGTGAAAACAGTCTGTTGAGTAGTTAAACTTCATTTTAGTTGATTTATTTTTTTCTTTCTTACTTCAGATTTAAGTGGATAAATCATATCAAAAGTGGTATGACTTGTCTGAAAGTGACGTTCAACATTATGTTTTTTCGGCACTGCAATACTACTGCCACACAACAGGCAAACGCATTTACCTTTTAAATTAATGAAACAATATGATTCCTCCCAGTCTGTTAAAATTATAGGTTCGTTTTCTCTTATTTGGTCCACTCATTTTAGGACTAAAAAAATAAAAATAGAAACAGTTACAGAACTACAATATCATATCAAATTGCCACCATAATAATAGATTACCTACCTCGCTTTTAGTTCATTTAAAATCGAATCTATCAAAACACTGTGATCCTAGCTAACCGTCACGACCCGATCAGTCCAGCAACTGCAATCAAAATGGCAACTTTGCGTCTCCCGGTTGGGTGGAGGAGAGTTTAAAGAGTGCAGCAGCTAAACAAGACGCGCCATGTATAAAGGCGAAAACTAGGGAAAAACTTACACATAAGATATTGCAAACATACCAATGAATATAATAAACCTGTGTAGATAATCAAACAATATTTTAAAATTCTAACAAATGTAAAAAAATAAATTATTGTTTTACTTAGTGTTTATGAAAAACTTCTGATGCAATCAAATAATGGCGGGCGCACACAAATTGGGCCGTGGGTGCCATGGCGCCCGCGGGCACGGGGTTGGGAATCCCTGCACTAGAGTATTATGTATAGCCCAGCATTGCAGGATGGAATGACCTATAAATAGAAATTATGTCCATTTCCTGTAATGCATCATTTAGTGTTGCGATTTCCTTATTTATGTTCTGGTTGGATGATCTGTCCAATGTTGTCAGGGGGGTGTTTAGATCCCCTACTATAATTGTATTTTTGTCAAATTGTCCTATTAGATCTGTTAGTAGTTGCTTTATAAATTTTGGTGCTTCCTGATTGGGTGCATATACATTGATGAGTGTCATGTTTTCTTGGTGTATTGTCACTTTTATCAAGATGTAATGTCCATCTTTATGTCTTATTGTTTTATTTATCCTGATGTCTTTTTCATCAGAAATCAGTATGACCACTCCAGCTTTTCTCTGACTGCCATTTGCCTGGAGTATTGTTTTCCATCCTTTTATCCTGAGTCTATGTTTGTCCCTGTGGCTGAGGTGTGTCTTTGTAGGCAACATATGGTTGGATTTTGTTTTTTAATCCATTCTGCTACCCTGTGCCTCTTTATTGGTGCGTTCAGTTCATTTACATTCAGGATGATGATTGATATATGAAGATATCCTGTATCCATTTCTTCTTTCCTTTTTATATTTTTGTTGTCCCAACTTTTCTCCATTTATTTTGGTTTCTTGATTCAGGCTAAATGGCCTCCTTCAGTATTTCTTGGAGTGCCAGTTTTGAGCTGGATAATTCCCTCAGCTTCTGTATATCTGAAAAGGCCTTAATTTCTCCTTCATATCTAAATGTTAATTTTGCTGGATAGTTAAATCTTGGCTGAAAATTTCTCTCCTTTAATATTTCTAAGATTGGGGTCTACTCCCTCCTGGCTTACAGAGTTTCTGCTAAGAAGTCTGGTGACAGCCTGATAGGTTTTCCTTTGAAAGTTATATTTTGTTTTTCCCTGTCAGCCTTGAGGATTCTTTCTTTGTCTTTGGTTTTTGTCATCTTCAGAACAATGTGCCTTGGAGAAGATCTGCTAGTGTCTAGGTTCCTAGGGCTCCTGTTTTCCTCTTGAATTCCATAGGTTAGGAAAATTCTCATTCACTATTTGTTTTAGTAGACTCTGAGAAGATTTCATCTCACTTCTTTCTATTACCCCTATTATTCTAATATTTTTCTTTTTGATGGAGTCAGAAAGTTCTTGTAGGGCTCTATCATTTCTCTTGATTCTCATTTCCCTTTCTTCTTTCCTCTGTGACATTTTCATGTTTATATCTTTGATTTCACTTATTCTTTCTTTCAGCTTGTCAGCCCTGTTTCCTATCCTGGTCAATTCTTTTTTCAGCTCTCCCATGATGTCTTTCATTTCAAGGAGTTCCTTTTTGTTCTGCTCTAACTTCTCAATTTTATTGGTAAAATACTCATTTTGCTGAGAAAATTTCTTTTTAAGGTCTTTTAACTGTGTTTGGGTACTTTGCCAACATTTACTGAGCTCTCTGAGTGGCTTGAGTATTACAACCTTGAATTCTGTTCTACTTAGATCACTTGTTTCCAAGTGTGTAAGCTCATTTTCTAAAGATTTTTAATGTTCTTCTGGAGGGGCTTTGGATTCTGAGGTGTGCATTGTATTTGATGCAGTTCTTTTTGCTTTAGGCATGAGTATGTTTTTCCTTTGGGAGTTTGTCTATCAGATGGGCTTCTTTTAATTTTATTTTTTTATGTGCTCAGTTGTGGGAGGAAGAGATTTTGGGAGAATGTTTGAGGAAGCAGTAAGTTTCTGTGTTCTGGGGTTCCTCTTCAGGTTGCTATCTTAGCTGTTAGAAGGCAGGCTGGTAAAGACAGGGGGTGGGCCTGGGGTGAGGGCATGTGAGTAAGAAATAGGGTGGGCCTGAGATACAATAGCAGATTCCTATATCTGTAGGGGTGCTGGTGTTTCAGTGCGGGCGGGGCTCAGCAACTCCGGTCTTTCTGCCCTCTGATTGGCTGCTTTTTCATCGCATCTGTGAGCTGGTCTACCGGTCTTTCTCCCCTTTGATCAGCTGCTTTATTATCTCATCAGTGAGCTGGTCCACTGGGAGGCAGCTCGGCAGTGGTGCGGGTGGGCAGGGATTGGCAGAGGCTTGGGCTGCAGCTCTGCTGGCGGCTCTGCAGCATCTCAAAAACTGCCATGTTCACTCTAAGCACGTCTAATGCAGCTGAGCATCCACTAGAGCCTCTGCCCTCACTTTGAGAGCCCTGTCTTCAAAAGGTGCTCCCTCACAGTCAACTCTGGGAGCTTAGCTATATCTCCTCTCTAAATCAGGGGTGCCGAGCTGCTGTGGGCTGATGCCCTGCTCTCTTTTTGCCTGCCTGGGAAGTGCAGCCGCCCTGCTCCACAGTCCCATTTCCACCTTAGGCTCCATAATCTAATTAGGGCAATGTGTACCACCCCTTGAGTTCAGATGTTAAATTGTCCAGTCTTGTGGGGCTTCCACTCTCCTTAGGTCTCGGCTTTCAGCTCACCCTTGATCTAGCTCCACTTTGACCATAGTCCCCTAATCCCCCTTTGTTTTTGCCATTCCCAGGCCACATTCTGCATCCCTGTCCCCAAACTGCTCCTTCACTTTCCCTCTCCCGCTCTCCCCCTTTTCCTCTAAACTTTGGGTGTTCTACATTGCGTGATTCTCTCAGCTGAGGGTGCTTCTCAGGGTTTCCCCTGTGGTTTCCTCTTTGTTCATAAGTCACTTCCCAGGTGGATGTCAGGGTTCTCCTTTCATGCTGTCATCTTTTTTCTCCCTCTCCTGTGCTTTTTTGTATGTGGTTTGACTTTTTCGCCTGGCGAAACAGCAACAAGATTACAGACTAAGAGAAACAGATGGAATAAACTGAATATCTAAAAAAGGAACCTGTGTGGGTCTCCTAGATTCAGATCTGAGTCTGAAAACAAGATAATGCATTGCACTTTAATACACTTTTACTCATGAGGGTCACCAATATTTTAAAAAAGAGTTTTGGTAGATGCATATTTAGAAAGAGAGTGTGTATTGAGTATCCAAGTCTTGTCTACATGTCAATGGTTCTTCTCTGAAATAATGACATAGCACACTTTCACTTTTCTTGCTTTAAAGACTCTAACTGAGGAAAACAGGGATGACTCATAGGTTGAACACTTGCATTGTAGCACCAGGTCTGA
The DNA here is from genome assembly GCA_004027555.1 of Craseonycteris thonglongyai. Lineage (NCBI taxonomy): Eukaryota > Metazoa > Chordata > Mammalia > Chiroptera > Craseonycteridae > Craseonycteris > Craseonycteris thonglongyai. Next base: position 27,332 of record PVKE010012038.1, read on the forward strand.
GGATGAAGTCCCAATCTTGACCTCTGCCCATGATGTTTCATATGCTGAACTGGGGTGTACTTTCCACTCCATTGTAGTTCCCTCCAGTGCAATTTTGCCAGGTGAAAAGCCCTCAGTTTAGGCCCCACCTGGGGTGTGCCTTTTGAGTAGAATGCCCATAGCTTGTGGGTGTGTAACCCCCATACAAGAGAACCCATGCCCTGTTTCAAACCTAGTGAGCCCCATGAAAACCTACAGAATAAAACAATGTCCAGTACTCATGACAGAAAACTATGGAGACTGCTCTTGGTCATTCTCATTTGTTATCTCTGTTACTGTCTCACTTTTAGTTTCTCTTTTTATTCTCTCTCTCTCACTTTCTCTCTCAGTAAAACACAATAAAAATGAAGCTATAAATAAAAGAAGATAACTGATCTGTGATACTTCATATATTTTCCTCAGATGATGTTATTTCAAATTCAGCGTTACCATGTTCATCATGTTCAAATGTATTCGTGATGCATACTTCATTTTCAGTTTTTTCAGAATATTAAAATAAGCTGTGTCAGGCATCTCCAAGATGGAGAAAAATGTTATCAAGTACTTCAGAGAACTGTCTAACTAGTCTTTGGACTTTAGTACACACAATTCAAAGACTAAGTGAATAGAAACCATGATTCTTTGCAGTATTTCTTTTTTTCTTAAAAAACTATACATGTTTGCATAATAATGTAAGTTATACTTTAAGTGCTACTTCTTCTGTCAATGAGGAAGGTGAGAATTCAGTCCTGAGGTAAATAGAAGCACTGAAGCTAATATGCACAGTGTCCCCAAGGTTGATGGAGGAGGGTTGCGAAGAATACAGCAAGAAAAAAAAAAAGTTTAGTAAATTTACAGCTAAATTGAAATACTAAACAGAACTTAAAGACATGGATTCTGAAAAACGGCCATATGACCTAACTCTTAATAATTGTTATGTATTTATTTCTTTTTATTGCTCAGAAACTATAGGCTGACTGTGTGCAATATTGTCCTCAGACATAATGCCATGCACCCGCACTGTTGTTGTTTTTTTGTTTTGTTTTCTTTTTTGTTTTGTTTTTAATTTGAATCAAGACTAGCCAGGGCAGTGAGGAGACTGAACAAGGCCCAGACAAAGAGCAACATGCACAGGAAACCCTGATTTCTCAATGACATGCTTAAATAGGTGCCCAGATTGTTAGGACTCTCTGTTCTCATCGCATGTGGACAGCCTGGTCTATCATATTTTGTAGAATCTGATTAAGAGGATTTTCTTTATACCCTTCATTGTCTGAGAGTATAGCCCTGAATTTAGAAAATCTGCCAGCTGGATTTGTTTGTTTTTGTATTTGGGCTGTGTGGATTTGTGACAGAGGTGTGCATGGAGATATTTATGTATGTATGAAAAAATGGATGTGTGTCTGTCGAAAATATTCATGAAAGCCTCAGTATGTTTGAACATGTTTGTATATGTGGGGATCTTATTCATGATGAAGTGTGTGGGTATATCTCCAAATGGCTGGAAAATAAGCACAGAGACGAAAGCGAGGGCCCTAGTTGGGCCCTTTGGTAGAAATTTTGACACATGCCCTGCGTGTTGAAGTCCTGCTTACTAACATTTTTTTTTTCCTGAGCAGTTAGCTGAGAAAATAGTCCCTGGAACACATTTTACCTGCTGGCCTTCTGAACATGATAGCTTTCCCTCACTCTGTGTCTTTAGGTTATTCACTTGTAAAAACTTTCAACCCTGTGATTCAGGGCAGGGGGTGCCCTCACCTGGGTGTTCTGGAAGAGTGCAGCCAGTTTAAGTGTATTGGCTTTCCAAAGGCTACCTCACTGGCACATGTGCGTGGCCTGATACCTTTTTTTGTAAGGGTGTCCCAAAATTCACGCAAGAAGTGACATAAATGATGCAATTCAAATCTTGCGTGAATTTTGGAACGTCCTCTATAAAGGACTACTAGTCTTCAATTAATCACAGCTGTTGGCCATCCTGTTGCTGACACCTGCCCATTTTGCCTCTTCCCTACAGCAGTTCTACTGCTGTGTCTTTCTATTGTTTTGGAGCTACACTTCTGTCTCTGAAACAACCATTTCCTTGGACCTTTGCTCTAATTCACTGCAACCAAACTTCTCTTCTTTTGAACTCTCTTCTCCCCCAGCTATCTGGTCTTTCTCTCTGGGTTCCATTTGACCTACCACTTTATTGTGGCCCCTTGCTTTGACCCTTTGGTTTTACATCACCATAACCTTTGATGTGATCTCATCCCTGATATTCCTGTTTCTTTTTACTTATATTCTAAGCTTTTATAACCAACATTCTCTTTCTTCAAATTGTCCCTTTCCCTACCAGGCAATTTTGCTTTCTACCAATTGTCCCATTGTGCCAAACTAAAGTTTCTCTCCTGTGTGTCAGTGTTCATGAGGTTTACCACCACCCTTTAGCCTTAACCCCAACAGCCTGGATCCAACATGAGTCACTTTTTGACTATTGAAGTGTTAGTGTTCAAAATCATGAAGCTGCACTCAAATAGCGAGAAAGGTCAAAACCCTGTCCACTGGGAGAACCTGAGTCTTTGATGATGGGGCAGGGGTCTTTACCTTAGCACATCCACAGGTTTTCATTACTTATGTTTGTCCCAGAACCAACTGTTCCTTGTCTAGCTTTTCATATGATGTCCTGTACTTTTTAATACCCCAAGTAAGATATGTCTGATGCTGCCTTCATTCTGGACAAGACTCTGCCTCGGATAACCTGGATATCAAAAGGACTACACTAGAATTCAATTTTAAGCTCTAAACAGTGAGCTCAGTAAACCATTACTGAGGAGGGCTTTTGTCTTTGTACTCCCAGCCTCTCCTGGTCTTTTTCCTGTGTCATTTGACTTGGTTCCCTGGGGAAACCACAACAAAATTACAGACTAGAAGAAACAGACAGGGAATACACTGTATATTTAAAGTAAAGAACCTACATGTTTTCCCTTGATTCAGATTAGAGCCTGGAAACAAGACAGTGCATTGCACCCTACTACTACTTTTACTCAGGGTCACCGATTTTCTTAAGAAAAGAATTGGGATAGATACATATTTAGAGAGTGTGTATTGAGCATCCCAGCCTTTTCTACATGTTTCAGGTTCTTCTCCCAAATCATGACACAGTATACTTTCAGTTTTCTTGCTTTGAAGAATCTGAGGAAACCAGGAATGACTCAGAGGTTGAGCACTTTCATTGTAGTCCTGGATCTGAGGATGGAGTCCCGATCCTGACCTTGGCCCGTGATGTCCCATAGGCTGAACTGGGTGTGCTTTCCACTCCATTGTAGTTCCCTTCAATGGGAGCTTGCCAGGAGTGAAGCCCTTGGTTCAGCCGTGCCTGGGGCGTGCTTCTAGTGTAGAATGCCCCTGGCTTGCCTGTGTGTATCCCTCATACAAAAGGACCCCTGCTCTATTCCACATCTAGATGGCGCCACATCAAACTGTGGAATGAAACTATGTCAAGGACTCATGACATATCACTATGGAGACTGATTTGGGCCCTTCTTATTTGTTCACTTTGTCTCTTTCTTGATTTTTGTTTTTCTTTCTTTCTCTCTCTCTCTCTCTCTCTCTCTCTCTCTATATATATATATATATATATATATATATATATAGTAATATATCTATATATCTATATATCTATATATCTATATATATCTATATATCTATATCTATATATATATATATTACTCTCTTTCTCTCACAGTCAAAAACAATAAAAACAAACCTCTAAGAGAAAATAAGCTAACTGATTCATGATGCTTCATATAATTTCCTCCATTGATGTTAGTTTCAAATCCAATTTTTAGAGTGTTGGTCAGGTTCTAATGAAATTGTGATTTAGATGTTGTTTTAACAAGTTTCTCAGAATATTAAAATGAGCTGTGTTAGGTATCTCTGAGCTGAAGGGAGATGCCATGAAGTACCGCAGAGAACTGTCTACCTAGTCTTTGGACTTTAGTATACACAATTTGAAGACTAGGTGAGGAAGAACATGGCTCTTTGCTGTATCTATACCTTTATAGAAAATAACTTGGCAAAATATGGCATTATAATCTCATATTTATGTGAAGTGCTACTTCTTCTGTTAATGAGGAAGGGAAGCATTCAATCCTGGGGTAAATAGAGGCATTGAAGCTAATATGCACAGATTCCCCAAAGTTGATAGGGGACAGCCACGAAGAACACAGCAAAAAAACTTTTAGTTACTTTATAGCTTCATTGAAATACTAAACAGAACTTAAAACCATGGTTTCTGAAAAGCTGCCGTATGACCACACCCTTTCAAAATGTTTTGTCTTTATCTTTTTTCTATAGCTTAGAAATTACAGGCTGACAGTATGAAACATTGTTCTCAGACATGCCATGTACCCGAACCATTTTTCTTTTTTTTTGGTGGTGGTTGTTCATTTGCTGTTGTTTTTTTAATTTGAACCAAGACTAGCCAGGGCAGTGAGGAGACTGAACAAGGCCTGGACAAAGAGCAACATGCACTGGAATTTCTTATTTCTCAGTGACAAGCTGAAAGAGGTTCCTGTTTAGTTCCCCTACCTTCTACTGCCACCACCCCCCACCCCCCATGGTAATCGCATGTGGACAGCCTTGGTTGTTATATTTTGTAGAATCTGAATATGAGGATTTTATTGAAACCCTTCATTCTGAGAGTATAGCCCTGAATTCAAAAAATCTGCCAGCTGGATTTGTTTGTTTGTTTGTTTTTATTTATCTAATTATTTTTATTGTTAAATTTATCGAGATGAAATTGGTTGATTAACAATTAGATAGTTTCCAGATTTACAAATCTATATTACATCACCTATGTATTGCATTATGTGCTCACCACACTGAATCAGCTCTCCTTCTAATACCATATATCTGGTGACCACTCCCAACTTCCTTCCCCGCCTCTCCTGCTCCCCCTCCTCCTTTTTCCTCAGGTAACCACCAAAATATTGAGTGTATCCATAGTTTTTGTTACTTTCAGTTTTATAATCCACAGATAAGTGAGGTCATATGTTTCCTGCCTGATTCTTTCGATCTGACTTATTTCACTTAATTAGATGGTTTCAAGGTCCATCCATGTTGTCACAAATGACTGCATTTCATCTTTTCTTATCGCTAAGTAGTATTCCATTGTGTAAATGTACCACAACTTCTTTATCCAGTCATCTATCAAAGGACACTTTGGTTGTTTCCATGTCCTGGCGACTGTAAACAGTGCTACAATAAAAATATGGGTACAGATATCTATACAGATTAAGGTTTTAAGGTTTTTTGGGTAGATAATCACTAGAGGGATTGATGGGTCATATGGCAATCCCATTCCTAATTTTTTGAAGAATCTCCATAAAGCTTTCCATAGTGATTTTACCAGATTACATTCCCACCAGCAGTGTATGAGGGTTCCTTTTCTCCACAGCCTCTCCAGCACTTGTTATCCCTTGTCCTCTTGATTATAGCCATTCTAACAGGTGTAAGATGGTATCTCACTGTGGTTTTTATTTGCATCTCCCTAATTGCTAGTGAGGTTGAGCATTTTTTCATATATCTGTTGGGCATTTGTATGTCTTCATAAGAGAAATGTTTGTTTAGGTCTTCTGACCATTTTTAAATTGGATTGCTTGTTTTTTTATAGTTAAATTGTACAAGTTCTTTGTATATTTTTTATATTAGCCCCCTATCAGAGTCATTGTTTGCAGGTATTTTCTTCCTGTTGGCCTCTTTGCATTGTTAATGGTTTCCTTTGCAGTGCAGATGCTTTTTAGCTTGATAAGGTCCCATTCATTTATTTGTGCTTTTACTTCCCTTACTATTGAAGTCATATTTATAAAGTCCTCCCTGAACCCCAGATCTATAAGTTTAGTAACAATGTTTTCTTCTATGTAATTTATTATTTCAGGCTTTGTTTGGAGGTCTTTAATCCATTTTGAGTTAATTTGGGTATATGGTGAGAGATCATAGTCCACATTCAGTCTTTTGCATATGGTTTTCCAATTTTCTCAGCACCATTTACTGAAGAGGCTTTCTTATCTACACAGTATATTTTTAGCTCCTTTGGCGAAAATAAGTTGTCTATATATTTGTGGGTTTATTTGTGGGTTTTTAATTCTGTTCCATTGGTCTGTGTATCTGTTTTTCTGTCAATACCAAGCTGTTTTGATTACTGAGGCTTTGTAGTACAGATTAAAGTCAGGCAGTGAGATGCCCCTAGATTTATTCTTTATTCTTAGGATAGCTTTGGCAATTTGGGATCTTTTGTGGTTCCATACAAATTTAATGATTTTTTAAATCTATTATGTGAAAGAATGACTGTGGGATTTTGATGAGAATGGCACTGAATCTGTATATTGCTTTGTGTAGTATGGCCATTTAAAATATTTAGATTCTTCCAATCCATGAACACGGAATAGTTTTCTGTTTGTATCTTCTTTAATTTATTTTAACAGTGTTTTATAGTTTTCAGTGTATAAGTCCTTCACGTTCTTTGTTAGATTTATTCCTGGTTATTTCATTGTTTTGTTGCAAAAGGAATGGATCTTCTCATTGTTCTCTCTTTTTGTGTGTGTGTTAAATTTATTGGGGCAACATTAATTGATATCAATTACATTTTTTCCAGGTGTACAATTCTAGATTACATTGTCTATACATCACATTATGTGCTCACCACCCAGAATCAGCTCACTTTCCATCACCATGTGTTTGATTCTCCATCCCTACTCCCTCCCACACATCTCTCCCACTGACCTCTCCCCTTACCCTCAGGTAACCATTAAACTATTGACTGTGTCCATGAGACTTTGTTTCTTTATTCCTATCAGTTTTATATTCCACCTATAAGTGAGGTCATATGTTTCTTGATTCTTTCATTCTGACTTATTTAATTAATAAGATGTTTTCAAGGTCCATTCATGTTGTCACAAATTGCTATATTTTATCTTTTCTTAATGCTGAGTAGTATTCCATTGTATAAATGCACCACAATTCTGTATCCAGTCATCTATCAGAAGACACTTTGGTTGATTCAATGACTTGGCCACCATAAACAGTGATGCAATGAACATTTGGGTACATGTATATTTGTGGAATAAGGTTTTCAGGTTTTTTTTGGTAGATACCCAGGAGAGGGATTGCTGGGTCATATGGCAATTCCATTCCCAGTTTTTTGAAGAATCTCCACATTGTCTTCCACAATGGTTGTACCGATTTACATTCCCACCAGCAGTGTATGAGTGTTCTTTTTTATCAACAGCCTCTTTAGCACTTGTTATTCCTTGTCTTGTTGATTGTAGCCATTCTAACAGGTGTCAGATGGCATATCATTGTGGTTTTAATTTGCATTTTCCTAATTAATAGAGATGAGCATTTTTTCATGTATCTGTTGGCTGTTTGTATGTCTTCACAAGAGAAGCGCCTGTTTAGGTCTTCTGCCCATTTTTAAATTCTATAATTTTTGTTGTTGTTGTTGTTGTTGAGTTGTATGAGTCTTTATATATTTTAGCTATTAGCCCCTTATCAGAGGCATTGTTTGCAAATATTTTCTTCCAATTGGTTGGTTTCCTTTTTACTTTGTTGACAGTGTCCTTTACTTTGTAGAAGTTATTTAGTTTGATATAGTCCCATTTATTTATTTTTGCTTTTACTTCCCTTGCCTTTGGGGTCAAGTTTATAAAGTGAACTCTGAGCCCAAGGTCTATAAGTTTGGTGCCAATGTCTTCTTCTATGCGCATTCTAGTTTTGCATCTCATTTGGAGGTCCTTAATCCACTTTGAATTAATTTTGATATATTTTGACAGTTCACAGTCCAGATCCATTCTTTTGCACGTGGTTTTCCAATTTTCACATCACCAGTTACTGAAGAGGCTGTATTTTCCCCGTTGTATATTTTTTGCTCCTTTGTCAAAGATTATCTGTTTATATATTTGTGGGTTTATTTCTGGGTTTTTTATTCTGTTCCATTGGACTGTATGTCTGTTTTTCTGCCAATACCAAGCTGTTTTTATTGTTGACACTCTGTAGTATAGATTGAAGTCAGGGAGCATGATGCCTCCAGCCTTATATATTTTTTCAGAGGATTGCTCTGGCAATTTGGGGCCTTTTGTGGTTCTATATGAATCTGATAATTTTTATTATCTATTTCTTGAAAGAATGTCTGTGGGACTTTAATGGGAATTGCATTAAATCTGTATATAGCTTTGGGTAATATGGCCATTTTAACTGTTGATTCTTCCAATCCATGACCATGAAACATCCTTCCATTTCTTTGTATCTTCTCCAATTTCTTTTAATAGTGTCTTATAGTTTTCTGTGTCTAAGTCCTTCACATTCTTTGTTAAGTTATTCCTAAGTATTTTGTTTTTGTTTTGATCACAAAAGGTATCATTTTTCTCACTTCTTTCTGAAGTTTTATTGTTTGTGTATAAAAAAGCTGTGGATCTTTGTACACTGATTTTGAATCCTACAACTTTACTCTATTCATTTATTATTTCTAAGTTTTCTGGTGGAGTCTTTGTGGTTTTCTATATAAAGGATCATATCATCTGCAAAAAGTGACAGTTTAACTTATTCATTTCCAATTTGAATGGCTTTTATTTCTTTTTTCTTCCTAATGGCTGTGGCTAGGACTTCCAGCACTATGTTGAATAACAGTGGTGACAAGGGACACCCCTGTCTCATTCCTGATTTTAGAATAAAAGCTTTCAGTTTTTCCCATTTAGTATGACATTCACTGAGGGTTTGTCATATGAGGCCTTTATTGTGTTGAGGTATTTTCCTTCTATACCCATTGTATTAAGTGTTTTGATCATAAATGGATGACGTATATGTCAAATGCTTTTTCTGCATCAATTGATATAATCATATGGTTTTTATCTTTAATTTTGTTTATGGGGTGTATCACATTGATTGATTTGTGTGTTTTGGACTATCCTTGAGACCCTGGGATGAATCCCACTTGATTATAATGTATCATCATTTTTTTTATTGTTAAATTTATTGGGTGACATTGATTGGTAACATTTAGACAGTTACCAGATGTACAAATCTACACTACATCAGCCATGCATTGCAATATGTCCTCACCAGCCAGAATCAGCTCTCCCACTATCACCATATACCTAGTGCCCACTCCCCCCTCCCCCCACCCTCACTCTACCTCCCCCTCCTCCCCTTTCCCAAATCACCATAGTTAGGTAATCACCAAACTATTGAGTGTGTTCCTAAGTCTGATACCAACTCCCCCTTCTCCCCCCACTCTTCCTCCCCTCTCCTCCCATTTCCTCAGGTAATCACTAAACTACTGCTTCCAAAGGTCTTTGTTTCCTTTTTACTTTCAGTTTAAAAATTTACCTATAAGTGATGTCATATGTTTCCCGATTCTTTCAGTCTGACTTATTTCACTTAATAAGATAGTTTTAAGGTCCATCCATGTTGTCACAAATGACTGTATTTCATCTTTTCTTATCGTTGAGTACTATTCCACTGTGTAAATGTACCACAAATTCCTTATACAGTCATCTATCATAGAGCATTTTGGTTGATTCCATGTTCTGGCCACTGTGAACGGTGCTCAAAATGGATTGAAGACCTGAATAAAAACTGAAACAGTAAATTGCATAGAAGAAAACATTGGTACTAAATTTATAGAGGTATAATCTTTTTAATGCATTGCTGTATTCTATTTGCTAGTATTTTGTTTCGGATTTTTGCATCAGTGGTCATCAGAGATATTGGTCTATAGGTTTTTTTGTTTTGTTTTGTTTTTTTCTTTTTTTTGTGTGTGTGTTTTTTGTGATGTCCTTGACAGGCTTTGGTATTAGGCTAATGTTGGCCTCATAGAATGAATTGGGAAGTATTGCCTCTTCAATATTTTGGAAAAGTTTGAGAAGGATAGATGTTAGTTCCTCTTTGAATGTCTGGTGAAACTTGTTAGTGAGACCATCTGGTCCTGGACTCTTGTTTTTGGAAAGGTTTTGAATGATTTTTTCAATTTCCTTACTGTTGATTGGTTTGTTTAGGTTACCCAGTTCTTCTTGATTCAGTCTATGTAGACAATATGGTTCTAAAAACTTGTCCATTTCTTCTAGGTTGCAAGATTTGGTGGCATATAGTCTTTCATGGTATTTTTGTATGATTGTATTTCTGTGGTATCCATTGTAATGTCCTCTATTTTATTCAGATTATTTGTGTGTTTTCTCTTTTCCCTTTGGAGAGTTTAGCCTGCAGTTTGTCAATTTTATTAATTTTTTCAAAGAACCAGCTCTTTGTTGTATTAATTTCTTTCTATTGTTTTTTATTCTCTATTTTATTTAGTTCTGCTTTAATTTTTATTATGTCCTTTGTTCTGCAGGCTTTGGGTGTTTTTTTTGTTCTTTTTTTCTAGTCCTGGAGATATATTAAGTTGTTTACTTTGAAATTTTCTTGTTTTTGAGAAAGGTCTATATTGATATAAATTTTCCTGTTATTACTGCTTTTGCTGCATCCCAGTAATTTTGGTATGTTGTGTTTTATTTGTCATTTGTTTCTATGTATTTTTTAATCTCTTCTTTTATTTCTTCATTGATCCAGTCAATGTTTAATAACATGTTGTTTAATCTCCATGTATATGTGTTTATTTCTGCCTTTTTACAGTTGATCTCTAAATTCTTCTTTCTTTTTTTTTATAGAAATAACAGTTGCTTTATTAAATTATTAGAAATATATGTATTTGAGCTCAAATTATATATAGATCTAGCAAAAATAACATAGATTCTTCAATTACCACACATTCATAATGCTCACAAATAATTTAGACTCAGTTTTCAAGAATACAAAGACAAATGTTAGATCTGAAATACCAAATTCTTAACATTCATAGGTATAAAAATATCAAGTATTTTTAAATGTGGCTGCAGTTCTTTTTTTTTGTTTTTTAAAATATTTTGTTAAATTTAATGGGATGACATTGGTAGGTAACAATTTGATAGTTTCCCAATGTACAACTCCACATCACATCACCCATGCATCGCATTATGTGCCAAGCTCCCAGAATCAGGTCCCCCTCCAACACCATATACCTGGTGCCCACTCCCCCATCCCCCCACAATGCTCCCTCCCCCTTCCTCCCTCCTCTCCAGGTAAACACCAAACCATTGAGTGTTTCCATAATGCTGGCGCCCTCTCCCACCACCCTTTCCTCTCTCCCACCCCCCTCCTCCCCTTCCCTCAGGCAATCACCAAGTTATCGAGTGGGTCCATAGGTCTCTGTGTCTTTGAAACATTCTGTTTTAAATTCCACCTATGAGTGAGGTCATATTTTTCAGGATTCTTTCATTCTGACTTATTTCGCTTAATAAGATGATCTCTAGGTCCATCCATGTTGCCAGAAATGACTGTATTTCATCATTTCTTATCGCTGAGTAGTATTCCATTGTGTAAATGTACCACATCTTCTTTATTCAGTCATCTATCGAAGGGCATTTTGGTTGTTTCCATGTTCTGGCCACGGTGAACAGTGCTGCGATGAACATGCAGGTACAAACATCTTTAAAGATTAAGGTTTTCAGGTTTTTTTGGGTAGATGCCCAGTACAGGGATGGCTCGGTCATATGGTAATTCCATTCCAAATTTTTTGAGGAATCTCCATACAGCCTTCCATAGTGGTTGTACCAGTTTACATTCCCACCAGCAGTGTATGAGGGTTCCTTTTTGTCCACAGCCTCTCCAGCACTTGTTATCCCTTGTCTTGTTGATTATAGCCATTCTAACAGGTGTAAGATGGTATCTCATTGTGGTTTTTATTTGCATCTTCCTAATTGCTAGTG
>PVKE010012039.1:0-39076 GCA_004027555.1 Craseonycteris thonglongyai
GTGTGTGTGTATGTATGTGTGTGTGTGTGTGTGTGTGTGTGTGTGTGTGTGTGTGTGTATGCCTGGCAGGAAGTAAGCACTCAAAAATGCAACTACTATGAGCTATAGTTTCTTTTTACCTGCATTTTCTCATTTGAGTCTTGCAAAACTCATAACATTATTCTCAATTACAGATGAGGAAATTGAGCTTGAGAGAGAATAAATAAATATGTGAAGTTACAGTTCAGAAACCCAGCACTCTGTTTCCAGGACAAGTTAGTTATATTATTTATTTGGATATTTATGAATCTTATTTAATTAATTTAGAAAAAAATTCTTTCAAAGTTTGATAACTTTTCATATCTAACTGCTATACCTTTATACTATATGTAACAAACTGAGATCCCTTAAAGAACTGGTGAGAATTGAAAGAAGGAAAATAACAGTTGTAAATGTCCCAGCATAATAATGATTCTGATGTGTTCACACTCAAAGTTAGATTTAGATCAAAAGGATTCTCTAATCCAGTCATCTAGCAAAGGACATTTTGGCTGTTTCCATGTCTTGGTCACTGTGAATAATGCCGCAATGAACACAGGGGTATATATATATCTTTATGGATATATGTTTTCAGATTTTTTGGTAGATACACAGAAGAGAGATTTCTGGGTTACATGAATTAAGAAGATGAGGTACATATGTACAATGGAATATTATTGGCCATAAGAAAAGATGAAAATATCAAATAAAATATTGATATTTGCAATAACATGGATGTGTCTTGAGATTATCATGGTAAGCAAAATAAGTTGGACAGAAAAAGTCGAGAACCGTACAACTTCATTCGTATATGGGATATAAAACTGAAAGCAATAAACAGGTAAGACAACAAACAAGGAAATAAAAACTCATAGACACAGACAATAGTTTAGTGGTTACTGGAAGCGGGTGGTGGTAGGAGGAAAAATGGGGTCCAATATATGGTGATGGAAGGAAGGAGAACTTACTCTGGGTGGTGAGCACACAACACAATATATAAAGATGATGTATTAGAGAAATGTACCCTTGAAACCTGTTTCCCCAATAAATTTAGTTAAAATTTTTTTAAAGCATTCTCTTAAATATTAATTCAAAGTGAGATATTATAAGAGTAAGTCTGATACTCATCTTCAAGCTTGTCTTGGATTTAACAGCATAAAAGAATCATGCACATGAAGGAATCAGTAGCTTATATATGGTAAGCAAATTTTGCAAGAATCAAGTAATGTATTTCTTTTAAGTAAGGAATAGTTGAACAGACATTTGAGTAAGTAACTAAAATCAAAGTAAAATTATTTTAAGAAAAGAGAAGTTGACCTTAGTACCTTGGGCCTCCTATTTCTCAAAATTTGGGTTTTTTCTTTATGAGCACATTTTATTCTATGTTTATGAATTTTTATGTGGACACATTTACACAAAATGTTCTAAACTTATATTTCAAGAATTAAGGCTAATGTGAGACCCAGCCAGTCAAGGGCTGTAAATTATGTCTTATTATTAGTGCCAGAATGACTCATTCATTTATTTATTCAAATTATACACTGTCTGCTGTGGGACTTGTCCACTAAAGAATTGTCCTTAGTTCATTAGATCCAGAAGAGACCAAGACAGCTAAAAATATCTTTATGGAGTTTAGATTTTAGTTAAGAGTAATGTCCATTAAACAAACAAACAAACAAATAATTTGGTATAGAATGTCACAGAGATATTAGAAACAAATGATTATTAAACCAATACTTCCAACTTTCAGTTGTTAAGTACTTTTTACTTTATGTTTTATGTGATCACAATTCTGGAAAATAATTTTGGGAGATATTTTTGCTTTTTATAGGAGAGAAATTGATAAATCTGTAGATTAAACAATATTCCTTAATTTACACAGCCAGCTGCTGAGAAAACCGGAATAAAAACATATATCTTCAGATTTCTCAGTAGAAATCCCATGCAAATTTTATGGTAATTGTTTAAATTATCTTTACATATAAAATCTACTGCTAGTAGCAACTTCAGTAGACTATGCCTATACCACACAGTGGTACCCTAAAAATCACTAGCTCTATCAATATGATAACATGTTGTAGGCCAAATGCAGCTACTCTTACAAGCCAAATACAATTTAAATAAAGGTGGTTGGTAGCAAACAAAATCTTTCTATCATCTATATCTATCTATCAATCTGTCATCTATCCATCTAGCTATCCATCCATCCATCCATCCATCCACCCATCATCTACCTATATATCTAATCATCTAATCTATCATCTCTATTTAAATTGTCCAGCACAAATACATTGTTTTTAAGAATTTCAGTTCAAGTTATTTTAAAATTGTGCCTACTTAACAAACCTTGTCTTCCATTTAAAAACCCTCAAATGTTCATTTCACTTCATTTGAAACTCAAGATGAGGAAAACAAAAATCAAATATCAACTAACTAGAAACCAACCAAATGCCTACAATCTCACAGAAATTTTACCAATTCTAAGCGATGAACTTTGTTGGAGGAAAACAGCCTTTGTCCTGTCTGCGAAAAGAGCAAACAGCCCATCTGTGAGGATCATGAAAGACACAGTTTAGCCTTCTTCCGCTTTCTGTCCACGAATTCATAGGAACACATTTGTACAAATGAGAAAGTTGGGTAGTCTGCTTTCTGTCACATGGGAATTATTTACACATGGCCCTACTTGTTTTCACATTTATGTCACCTCCCACCCCCACCCCCACCCCCATGTGCTTGCTGTCTAAGGCTGCCAAACCTGTTTCCTCAACTGCCTGCACCATGGTGGGGACTGTAGCTCCCACACATGCTCCATTATGGTCCACAGATCTTCAGGGGAGGAAAGCTGGCTAGTACTAGGCCTAGGCTCAGGGAAGATCTGGGCTCCAACTCTAAGAACAGGAATCAGTCACGTGAAAAAGGAATAGAGGACACAGGCCATCCAAATTTCCTCCCAGGTAACTAATTCTGAGTATGGTCAGATGACTTCTCTTTTGAAGGAAAGCAAACAGAAAGCAACAATGTGTGAAATTTTGGAAGAAAATTACACAATAAAAGAGAATAGCACCATTTAAAAATTATTAGTAAATCAGCAATTAGAAGAAATTCTGATGCAGGAGTTTTTTTGATTAATATAAAAGACAAAAAGGGTAATTTAGTCATATATATTAGAAGAGAGAGGACATTATACGACATTTAGGTGCACTATTCTTTTCATCTGCAGCGAATTCACCATCCTATTTCTGAGAGGTTCCTTATTAAACCTCCCTCTATCACAAGACTCCATTCTTCAGTTCTTATGAGATTGGATCAGTCATTGCTGCCCATCTCTCCCTTAGTCCATGTGTAGGCTGGAGGGGGATAGGAGGCTGCCCCCTGGTGGGTATCTACTGACAGTTCTAGTACACAGCAAAGGAAGCAGACAGGGAAGGGCAGAAGCTACAAGACAAATGGCGAAAAAAATGTAGCAAGCAGGAAGCATGCACCAAGCAGCAGAAATTATGAAATAGAAGAAGCAAGATAACACTAGAGGAGTTAGGCTTGGAGGAGATGGCTGTTGGATCCCAAAGATGGCAGATGACTTATAGTTCCAATAAGTTAGGTCAGCCTCTGAGGGCTCAAGGTGGGAGGATTTAAAAACAAACAAACAAACAAAATCAAATTGCCACTACAACTCCATATATAAGCAATAAAAAAATATAAATCTTTATGATGAAGAGAAAAATCTTTCAGATAAGTATTTAAGTTAGATAAAACCTGTTACTTACAAAGGACTGGAAGATTATTTTCCAATGTCTCCTAAAAACGTTTTTTCAAGTAATTCTTTACCTGGAGATTAATGTAGAAGCTTCAGGTACCTCTTGAATTATAAAAGCTTATGCAAAATTTGGTTAGTTTTTGAATAGATAACACCTGCTTTCTATGGAGAGGCCCACACTGTTCATTAAATTCTTAGAGAATTGAAAGCAAAAAAAGGTTCCACAGATCAGTACAAATTTCAGATGAAAAGATTACAAGCAAAGAAGTTTATGTTCTTGAGGATTCTTTTCATGTAAGGTACAAGTAGAAGACAGTCCTACACATAAAATATTTCAGAAATATATGCCTTTGGTGACCTTCGAAAAACTTGCTTTAGCTAACCAAAATATGAACCAAGATTAAAAGCATAAGAATAAGAATACAATGAGATAGAAGGCAGATAGAGGATATTAGAACTGATTTGAAATACCGGTAAGGTTAAGGTAACTGTTGTAAGTATAATTACAAAACTAGGATAACTAAAAGTAGATATATAATTTAATATAATTTAATAACAATTCTTTGTGTACAAATGATTAGTCTATTATAAGAAAGACTAAGTTTGTATTGACACAGAGAGAAAAGTGGGAAGATGAAAAGTGAATAAAAAGAAAGGATTTTAGATTTATAATCTTTTTTTTTTAAAAAGCAAAAGATGACATTATTGATTGATTTGACAAGTATACATTGAACAATGTTTTAGAGAAACTTAAAGAAAAGCATTTGAAGAATTGCTATTGAGGGGAAGCCGGGATGGCTCAGTGGGTTAAGCGCTCACTTTGCAGTGCCAGGGACCGAGGATCGAATCCCGGCCCCGGCTCGTGTGGACCCATGTGCTGAGCTGGGGAGTTCCACCAGTTCAATTCTCTCTCTCTCTCTCTCTCTCCCCCCCCCTCTCTCTCTGTCAAAAACAAAAACAAAAATTAAAGACTTACAACTGAATAAATTCCAAATCACTGTGGAAACACAGAATAATTCATAGAGCCAAAGAGAGAAAACAAAGAAAATAGCAAGAAATAAAATTAAGTGGGAGAAATATAACCAGCCACATACATTATAAAAATATTTATATAAATGTAATACAGATGACCCTTGAACAACATAGGTTTGAACTACACAGGTCTACTTATACACAAATTTTTTTCAATAACTTCTGTAAGTATAGGTTTGGGTCCAAGATGGCAGAATAGGTAAACACTATACTTACTGCATCCAAGGATTTATTTGTAATTTTGTAATTACAAATAAGAGATCGAGAAGGACATTACATATTAAAACAGGGATCAAACCAACAAGAGGACATCACTCTTCAGGAAGCCGGGATGGCTCAGATGGTTAAGCACTTGCTTTGCAGCCCCGGGGACCAAGGATTGAATTCTGACCCAGGCCTGTGCAGACTCATGTTGAACTGGGGTGTGCTTCCCATGAGGGAGGCCCCAAGTTTGGTTCTTGCCCCACTTTTTGGTCCCTGGCTTGAGGGGGCGTGCCTCCCATGCGAGAGGCCCCCAGCCCAGTTCTGCCCTGTGCAGCCCCGCCCACCTGTGTGGAATGGAACTATGTAGAAAATCAAAGACTTACAACTATGGGGACTGCTCCGGGCCCTCCCCTTTTTCTCTGTCTTTCTCTGTCTGTCTTTATTTGTCTCTGTCAAAAACAATAAAATAAAGTTTTTTTTATTTTATTTATTTTGACCTGAACTGGAGGCCTCACTGCATTTGGGAAGCACACCCCAGTTCACCATATGGGTCCACACAGGCCGGGGCCGGGATTTGATCCTCGGTCCCCGGGGCTTCAAAGTGAGCGCTTAACCCGCTGAGCCATCCCGGCTTCCTCCTTTTTTTTTTTTTTTTAAAGGACATCACGCTTGTAAAACATTTATGCACCCAATATAGGAGCATTTAAATATATAAAACAAACATTGACCAACATAAAAGGCAGAAATCAACAGAAACACAATAATAAGAGGGGATTTTAACACCTCACTGCCACCAATGGATAGATCCTTCAGACAGAAAATCCACGTGAAACAGTGGCTTAAATGGTACACTAGACCAGTTGGATTTAATTGATATTTTTGGAGCATTTCAACCTGTCAGCAGAATATACATTCTTTTCAAGTACACAGGGAACATTTTCCAAGATATAGCTCATGTTATGCCACAAAACAAGTTTCAATAAATTTAAAAAGATTGAATAATATCAAGTGTGTTCTCTGACCACAATGGTGTGAAACTAGAAATCAATTAAAAGAAGAAAACAAACAAACAAACAAAACCCCTGAAAACCAAACACATGGGGGCTAAATAACATGTTACTAAAGAATGAGTGGGTCAACAACAAAATCAAGGAAGAAATCAAAAGATACCTTGAGACAAATAAAAATGAAAACACAATTACCCTCAATTCTTTGGGACACCCCTTTTGCCTAGACTGTTGATTCTCTCCTAGATTGAATAAACAAAAGTTAGTCCCAAACCTTTGGCCCTGGCTAGCTCTTAGCAGTAAGAACAATAGTTCCTGGGATGCTTGGATAACTCAGCAGGTTCAGTGCTTCCCTTATACCTGCAAGGTCTGGGGGTTAAATCCTGGCCTCGGCCCCTGCAGCCCCATTTGCTGAACTGCGGCACAACTGCTAGCCACAACTGGTAACCACCAGGATGCTCAGCAGTGAAGGTTCCCACCTCCCATGTGGGAGTCCCAGTTTGGTTCTCGCCCCACGGTGTTCCTACGTCCTTCTGTGTACAATGAAACCATGTCACAACTAATGATGTACAACTACGGAGACTGCTCTAGGCCCTCCTCCTCCTCTCTCTCTCTCTCTCTCTCTCTCTCTCTCTCTCTCTTTCACCTTATCTCAAAAATGGTAAAAGAAAAAGAAAAATAGTTCATCAGTTTACACTCATGAGGCACTAAATAGTTATAGGACAAAAACAAAACTCTAGCTTTAGGTCCGGTTACGTGTCCTGTGTAAGTGTGGATGACCTGGAGTGCTCCCTTTAGCAATACGTGTGAACAGGAACATCTGGAGATGAGACTTGGGTTCCTCCCAGACAGTGGAGGGTTGTAGCTACACAGGCAGCTTTTTCACAGTCCTGATTCTAAGTCTGGGATGGAGCCCACACTCTGCGTTTTGGCAAGCCTGGCATGCGATTCTGCTATAGAATACGCATAGGCCTGGTTAAGTCTTACTCCTGAGTACTAATTACCACCTAATCACCAGTTCTGACTTCAAGCATTTGCTTCACCTCCAACAATTTTTCTACTCAAAAGCAAGTCCCTTAACACTTCAACCATTATTAATAAACTGAAGAAAATATTGTCTGCCTCCCAAATGTTTATGAATGTTACATGATATGATGTGTCCACAGTGCATAGCAGATGGGCATTCAATGAATACACTTATTCTTATGGTGTAACAAAGTGGTGTGACTCTATTCCCAGTCAGTAGATGAAAAATATTCATTATGATAGTGAACAAAAATATAAACATCTTTGGAGAAAGGTAGGGCTGAGGCGACTACGAAATATTTTATATTGGAAAAGCTCATTTGGTCAAAAGATGGTCTTAGAATGAAATCTAATAAAATACAGGTTAGTTCATGGAAAGAGCTATCACAGAACCCGAAGAAATTCAATTTAATTCTTTACCTCACCTTATAAATAAGTGCTGAAGTTGCCTTTCTCCATTTAAACTGCTTTCAGCTAAGACAAACAACTCAAATCCTTTTATTTTTCTTTAGTCGCCCTTAAATGAACACCTTAGTTATTTCTGACATCTCTAATCCAACCTGGAGTCCTTCATGCATTCTATAGCTGTTATTTATTTTCTCTAGAGTCTAATAGTTCCTGTCCTTCTAAAAGATGAATTCAGAAGCTCCTTCCCGACTTCTTACTCATGGCTGCTTCAGGTTGGGCAATTGACTTAAAAACCCATCATGTTACGAAGCAGTAGACCTAAGCCCTTTCATTCATAAAAGGGCTATGGGGCTGGAAGGAACACTTTCTTCACTGTTTCCCAACTACACAATGAAGCAACAATTATGGAATTCATAGCTGGTGATTAATTGCAAAATCTTGGACTGCGACATGGGAGGCTGCCTTTCGGGTGTGACACAGGAAACAGTAGAGTGATAACTTCAGGGGGCGTCAGTCTTGTAAATCATTTAATGTTCCGAGTCAGGGAAGCCTGTATTCCTTATTCCATCCATGGTGGCAGCTCAGAGCAGAAGCAAGTTGATCAGGGATGGTATCCACAGACTGAAGCCATAGCCTAGAGACATTCTTCTTCCTCTAGCAGGTGCCTGCACTGAATTGTTTAATTTTTTCCTTTTTGAGGAATCACGGTTTTTGTTTGCATTTTAAAGATTTAAAAATCAAGGGGATGCTGGGATAGCTCAGCAGGTTGAGCACTTGCCTTGCAACCACAAGGTCCAGGGATTGAATCTCAACCCTGGCCTGTGCAAACCCATATGCTGAGCTGTGGCACAACTGGTAACCACTGGGATGGTGGTGAAGTTTCTTGCCTCCCAAGCAGGAGGCCCCCAGTTTGGTTCCTGCCCCATTCGGTCCCATATCTACCTGTGTGGAATGAACCATGTCACAACTAATGATGTACAACTATGGAGACTGCCCTGGACCCTCCTCCTTCCACTCCTCCATCTCACCATTCTCAAAACAATAAAATAAATCTTTTTTTTTTAATTTAAAAAGTGAACACATACTTTATCTTTAAAATTCAAATAATTTTCTTGAATACACCAATTGCATGTTAACAGCAACATCATTTTTAAACCATTTTTTTGTGTTTCTTATTAAAAAAAATAAGTCAAAGTAATTCATCACATGAACATTGCTTAATATGTTAACTGTATTCAGTATTTTAATGAGTAGTCCAGTTCCTTCTGTGAGGCAGCTGATTTTTCTAGGCATTGAGAAAGTCAATAATAAGCAAAACAAAAACACAAAAACTCCTATCCGAATAGAGCTTGCATTTAGTTGGGGCTCAGATGCTACAGATAGAAGATTTGAAGAGGGATGGCTGGGTCATGTGGTAATTCCATTCCTAATTTTTTGAGGAATCTCCATACAGCCTTCCATAGTGGTTGTACCAGTTTACAGTCCCACCAGCAGTGTATGAGGGTTCCTTCATCAAATTTAACAATTAAAAAAAAAAAGAGATTTGAAGAGAAAAATACAATGAAAGGAGCAGATAAAGGCTGTAGAGCAACGGGGAAGGGGGAAATACTGTAACAGTTACTATTCAATTGAACCTCTATTTAAAAGATCAAGCCCACAAGTATATTTGGTTTTGAGGTCAGTTTGCTTGCAGACTTTCCTCCCAATAAACCAGTTCTGTATATGTAGTTGTAATTTGATTTCATATGGCATTTCTAAAAGAAATGTCTGTAATATATGACTATGGCTTAGTAATTGGTTTTTAATGAAATTAACGCTTGCTTGCTCCTGAATTATACCTGTCTTCTCATCTTTTCATTAAGGTACCTACACCAAAGAAAACACTTCTTCAGGTTAATGGATTTCTTTAATTCACAATAGAACTGTCTAGAGATTAGGCTAAGCTATGATGAGTAAGGCCACACAAAACCCACTGGCATCTTCGGAAAGACAAGAGGATTATAGAGCGGTGTGACAAGAACCATGAGACAGAGAAGCAGAAAGTTCATCTAAAGTAGGGAGGGAATTGAGGTAACCAGGGAAGCATAATGTTTTAGAGACAAGGGGGAACGCTTAGCTCTCTATAACGATGACTAGCCAGGCTGGAGTTAGAAGGGCACATTCTAATACGGGCCACGTGGAGAGGCACAAAGCAGTTCATCGGGTGGGGGCATCAGGAGAATTCCAATCTCTCTTTTGGACTTTGAAACAAGGCATTCATGAAAGTCATGAGTTTGTTGGGAGGGGCGCTGATTGAAAAGGAACTAATAGCTGCAGAACTGCAGTATCCAGCTGAGTAGCAGATGCAGTTGGGACCTGTCCCACATTCACTGTCCCAGCCACAGAAAGGGTGTCAGCTGCCAGCACGTGCCTTCCTTCTGTGTGGGGGGCTGCGGATTGGTTTAACCTGGGCAGGCATGCTCTGTACTGGCTCCTCGAGTTCCTGCAGTGACTTTAAGCTCCAGTATCTTATTGTCAAATCCTCAGGATGGGACAGCATGGCTGAGCATGGAAAGTGGTCATGAGATAGGATCACAATTACTGAGATGCTCACGCGTGCTGAACTGTGTTGGGGTATAGGTAGAAGGAGATGCATTGCTTAGATAATAGCTCTCGTATTTGATAAATATTAGGACAATGGCAATTGTAAGCTTTGTGGAGTCAGATGGTGACTGTGAAGTGTCATTTAAACATAGAAGGTAAGACGAACAACCAGCTCAAGCCAGTCAACTACCAACTCAATAGCAGTGTGAAAGCCAGAGGGTGTTGGTACACCATTTCAAAGATTCTAATCTTTATAACCAGAAGGAAGAATGGGATGAAACCTAAGTTTTCAGATAGGATTAGGAGATTGATATATTTTGCAAATAATTCTGAATTCAAGGATATTGTTAGTTTATGTGCTAAACTCAAGGCCCTGAGATCTGAGATGGGGATATTAGATGAAGGTGGTTCAGTACAGACTTCAGGTGTAAGGTTAAGTGCCAAGAAACATTTCCTATGTTCTCTGGTAGAAGCATTTCCATCCCTGGAACTGTGTTCTGGTAAAAACTAAAGTTGTGGGGGAAAACACCCCCCACCCCCCCAAGTTCCCCAAGAGATTCACCAGGGGGAAAAATGAGATTTCCTTCCACATCTACTCTTTGTTTCCAAAACCATGTCCTCTAGTTATAAGGAACACAGCATTTCCTATCAAGGCATGAAAAGACTTAGAAAACACTTCAGTGCAGATCACAAGGTGAAAGAAGTCAGTGTGAAAAAGGCTACACACTGGAGGATTGCAACTCTATTACACACTCTAAAAGACAAGTGAATGCAGGTAAAAGGTGAGTGCTTTGTCAGGATCTGGGGGTGGGAGAGAAGTGAATAGGTAGGATTACAGAGGATTTTAGGGCAGTGAAACTACCCTGTGTGATACTATGATTATGGACGCATTAGTATATATTTGTCTAAATACATAGATGATACACCATCAAGAGTGAACCCTAATGTAAGCTACGGACTTTGGGGGATTATATGTCATTGACTGTCACAAATGTACCGCTCTAATGAGGATGTTGATAATGTTAGGCTGTGCACATATGTGGGCAGAGGACACATGGAAAATCTCTATATTTTTCACTTGATATTATCCTGAGCCTAAAACTGCTCAAAAAATTAATGAAATATATTTTTTAAGATTTTATTGTATTTTGAGAGGTGAGAGAGAGAACAGGGGAGGGCCCAGAGCAGTCTCCATAATTGTACATCATTAGTTGTGATATTTGCATTTTTTTTTTTTTAAAAACACCACTTTTTAGGGGAAGCCGGGATGGCTCAGTGGGTTAAGCGCTCACTTTGCAGCGCCGGGGACCGAGGATCGAATCCCGGCCCCGGCCCGTGCGGAACCATATGCTGAACTGGGAGCTCCCCCAGTTCAGTTCTCTCTCTCTTTCTCTCTCTCTCTCTCTCTCTCTCAATCTCTCTCTCTCTCTGTCAAAAATAAATAAATAAAAATATATTAAAAACACCACTTTTATTGACAAGTTAGAGAGACACTGGACTTCACATGGGAGGTGAGAACCTTCGCCACCGAGTCATCCTGGTGGTTACCACCTGCACCTCAGTTCAGCATATGGGTTTTCACGGGCAAGTGCAGGAAATTGAACCACAGACCTCCTGATTGTAAGGCAAGTGCTCTACCACTGAGCTATCTGGCCTTCCCCAAACATGTTTTTTCAGAACTATGAAGTAAAATAAGATTTCCCCCACACCCCAAGATGTGCTGTCCAGGTTTCCCCCCGCCCCAAATAACGTACCTTAGAAGTTGTGAAATGTTCAGTTTAATCCCACTCGAAGCAATTTAAAGAGAACATAAGGTTAACTTATTTTTTAAAATGTGTACAATGTTAGCTCCTTGGAAGAATAATTAATTTCTTTACCTTCGAGGCTCATAAAAGTTGTTTAAACATCAAATGTGTATCAAGTAATGATATACCAACATGGAGCCTTCCTCACTATCATCACTATTGTTAGGAATTGACAAAACATCAGTCGAGTATTATACTTCCCTGTAGGTAGAAAAGAAGCTTATGGACTTCAAAGTCTATTTCGTTAATTCAACAAATACTATGAGCAAGTGATTACAATAAGGGTAGCTTCAGGTAACTGACACTTTTTAAAAACTGACTAAGGGGTGTGTGTGTGCTTGTGTGTGCGTGTGATTGAAGGCGGAGCTCGGATTGGACTGAGGAAGCTGGAGGAAGGCAGGGGCACAGTGTGGGCTGAGAAGACATAACCTTTGTTCCACTACCAAGGTCCTTCTTGTGCCTCTTCCATTCTTCCTACTCTCTCCCTCACCTAAGGCTTCTTTTCCTTCCTTGCAGCTTGATTTTACCCTGGAAGGTGGGTGGCTGTCTGTTCAACACTCCTGCCACTGACAGCTGAGCGTGCTTTTGCTCTGCATGAAATAGTACCATCAATCTGACCGCCGGAAGTGATGCTCAGGGACCGGAACCACTTCCCCAAGGAGACGTTCCAGTAGGAACACTTCAGTGTCAGGTTGAAAGTCTGCTTCCCCAACACATGAGCATGACCCACGCACAGACTTGGAAGCAGCATCTGTGCTGTTCCTAGACCCCACCTGCCCAGCTCGGGGTCCACTGTGCCAATGTCCTCCCCAGACACATCCACTGAGGGTTCACACACCTTGGGATCCTCCCATCACTGACTTCTGAACAATGATTAAGCTGCTGTTTCCTCACTGATCATTCTGAAAATATCCGTGTCCTTGACGCTCCTCAGATATACAGGCCCGTCTTCCCTGCTGCCCTACACGACATGAGCACGCCTTGAGGGGATTTTGGGAGCTCAGGACGTCTATTTGTCAACAAGAGCTCCAGGGGCCTGGTCACCTTCCAGAAGCCAAAGGAAGCCATCAGCAAGAGCTGAACTAACCCCTTCCAGTCTGTGAGCACCAGCCCGAGTTACCCCCAAACCCACGCTCCCCACACGAGACACAGGAGAGGCACCGTCTCAGCAGAGAAGCGTTTATTAGGACGTTCCTCACGGTTGTCCACGGGGGAGAGCTGTCCTGTGTGTGATGACTGGCCCCCGTCTGTGCCCTCCGTGCTGTCAGCGCTGGTCAGGGCAGCTGGACGCCCCTGGGCAGCCTGGGGCCTGCAGGTGGGGCTCGCACGGGGCGCCATCACCCCGGGCAGCCTGGGCTGGGGGTGCCGCTGACGCGATGCTACAACTCCCTGCAGTTGTGTGTCGTCCACTCTTGTGGAAGCGTGGCCAGCGAGGACCGCGTCGATGTCCCCGCAGGGACATCGTATCTGGACTCGGCCCAGATACGGAGGCGCATCGTCCTGAGGGCCTTGCCTCCTGACTCCCCGGGTCTCTCTCAGAGTCACGCCCGGGATCTTCGGGGGATATGTCCTCCGAGTCCCTCAGGAGGGGACCTTCTCGGCCACGTTCTGGGCTGTGTGTCAGGTCTGTCCCCTCATCGGCCTCTGCCTGGGGGAGGGCACAGGTGGGCACCTGCACACAGACGGGCTCCTGATGGCCCAGGGCAGACACAACAGCCTCTGTGTCAGCACGTGGCTCGGCCGGTGCTCCATTTCTAAGCTCAGTTGGTCACATTCACACAGTGCTGGATGGAAAGTCATTGCACAGCTGGTTTTCGGGGTTACGTCACCCCGTGTTGGGATGTGGAGTGGGGATGGCAGGTGGTCCTGGGGTTGGGTCTGAGTGAGAGGTAGGGGCTGCGAAGGGGTCCGGGCTGGAGGGAAGGGATGAGCCTGGAGGTCAGACAAGGACAGAGGCAGGTGATGAACGTTTCCTGGGCCTTCTTGTCCTGCGGGGGTTACGACTATTGTGAACATGAAGGACGAATAGTGACTCCAGACGTGGCCGGCGGAGCACAAGCTGTGTGAGGGTGGGAAGCACCACACAACGTGGGTTGGGTTTCTCACGGCCGCGTCCCCCTGGCTCTGAGGCTGACAGGGCTGCTGGTGGACTCGCAGTGCCGAGGGGGGCAGGGGGGTGGTCTCTGCTGCTGCCTATGGGAAGGGTGACGGGGGAGCCACAGGCATCAGCTGTTAACCTTCCGGGTTGAAACGGGTGAACTTCAGACCGAAGAAGTTGTGGGAAGGAGCCACTTTTCTTTCTTCTTCTTTTGAACCTGAGGAGATCTCTCCTCTTTTGTGCTTGTTCCTCCATAAATGCCTGGATGGGACGGCTGAGGATGAGATTGGGGTCCCACACTGGGTGGTTGTGTGCAGGGTCTCCCCCAAAAGAGGCCTGTAAAGAAAAGAGGGCGAGGAACTCCTGACTGACAGATGTCACACTCTGCCAAGATGAAAGGGCCCCGCCTGGGAGAAGACTGAGAGGGACAGGCGTGCTCAACCCCTGTGACAACTGGGACACAAGGGCGCAATGCACCAGGGACATGTGGAGATGTGCTCTGTGGGTCGGGACCCCCATGATGGACGTGGCTTTATAGTGAGTCGCAGTGGAGGTGCAGGCTGCTGTTGAGGAAGCGGAGGGGTCCCTCGTCTGGGACAGATCTGGGAAGGGGCTGACATGTTGGGATGGGGAGGGTCCAGAAGGATGGTGTCAGAGTCTGGGGGGCCTCTGGCCAGAGAGGAGGATCTGCACCTGGGGCGCCCTGTGCTGGTGCACCCAGGGGTGGCAGTGGGGAATGATCCCCTGGAAATACACATGCCAAGGAAAGAAAATTTCCAGTACGAAAGAGTGACCTTGTGGGGAGGGTGAAGGAAAGTCACCCCTGGGGTTATTGGGTTCAGAAAGAGGATAGTGGGTGGCGATGGGAAAAGGCCCAGGTAGAGGGGCTGGTACTGGGTTTCCTGGAGGTATTGCTGAGAAGGCTGGGGACAGACAGACAGAATGATGACCAAGTCACAGAACCCGTGGAAACCACAGGGGACACAGAGGGAGGTGCTTCTTCCAGGGTCTCTGTAGACAATGCACATCAGTGCTTGGCTATTGCTCACCTCATAGAAGGGTTGGGGCACATGAGGTGACAATGGTGTAGGAACTGCTGATGGTGGTGGAGGGGGCTGCAAGGGACAGGAGGTACAAAGTTACAGCAAGGACAAGAATGAGGAAGGAGACATGTCCTGTGGGTGGGACAGGGACACCTGGAGCCTGCTGCCCTTCACATTGCTCCACATCTATGACTTCACAATGCACTCAGTGGCACTCACCCAGGCTGTCACTCACCTTCCTGTCCCTATGGCTGTCTTCCCCTCCCCAGGATTATGGAATGCTGCCTGAACCCCTGCAATTGCACAGAACACGCTAAAGAGGGATCAGGAACAAGGAGGATCCAGTAGTTACCGTTTCCGGTGGGAAATCAGTGTTTTTTTCTCCTGTGGTTTATTCCCAAGATGGCTGTAACCTGGGAAACCGGGAGAGGGGGTTGTGAGAGATGGAGGTGGACTCACAGGCATCACACAGGAGTCCTTCAGGGGAGACTGTTGGGTATTTGATCTGAAAGCCCCAAGAATTTCCAGATGTGGTCACATGGGCGATGAAAATAGTCCCCAGGCGCCCATGTGTCTGTGGCTTCATTTGTAAAGTACTGTCACGCACATGATCTCACTGGACGCTGAAAGCCCCTCTGGGAAGCAGGCCAGTGGTGCCTTCAGGAATCTGATCATCCGGGAAGTCAAAGCACTTTCCCAAAGTCAGGAGACAGGAGGTCTGAGTGTCCCGATCTGCAGGGCCACATGCTCCCTTCAGGCCCATCTCTGCTCCCGCCCAGGGAGGCCGAGCCGGGGCCCAGCCGGCCTCCCCACCAGCCTCTGCTCTGGGCTGTTACCTGAGCGGGGCCGCGTGTAGTGACTCGTATCCTCAGAGACCATGCACCTGGGACCCCGTGGAAAGGACAGAAGGACAGAAAGCCCTCACACTGTGGGCGCCGGTGACAGAGAGGGAAGCTTACCTCTCCGTGTCCCACCCTTCCATCTCCTGGGCCAGACCCGATGCTGAGGAAGAGAAGACAGTCATTCCTCTCCCTTCTGTCCTGACAAACCTCACGTGCATGACACAAGGACACCAGGACACCATGCTCATTCCTGGAACTTGGGGGTCCTGCCTGTTGTCAGTTTCTATAGGTTTCACTTGTTGTCAGTTGTTCTATGAAAACCTCAGAGAGGGGTTTGTCTGTGGGCTCCACACGTGGTGTTCTCGGTCACACATCCTCTGCGGGAGGAGGGCTAGAATCTGAGGCCACCAGTCATAGCTCTGCCCTCACACAGGCCCCTGTGATGGGGACAGAGCTGGGGCTGCGGCCTGTGCTCAGAAGCTCCGGGAGGCTCAGCCCACGGGGGAAGACGGCTCAGGGCCCTGAGGCTGATGTGGTGGTGATGGGGATGGAGCTCACGGAGCTCTGTCCTCCCTGACCCAGGCCCCGATGTCACTGCTTGGGGTTGGGTCCTGGATCCTCCTCCCACCCAGGTGGTCTGGGAGCTGCCAGGAAGCAGTGCCGGCAGAGCCCCTAGCCCGGCCCGGTCCTTTCTTCTAGAAGAACGTTTAGTCCTCTTCTCACATGCCCCCCCCCCCAGAGTAGTCCCTCTGAGGCCACCCCGCTCCTGGTAGAGGCGGGACTAGAGGTGGGGTCAGCACTAGAGAACCCGCGTGGGTCTCCGAGTGCCTCACCTTGGGCAGGTATTTGGTGTCCCTGGTGGATGGCTCAGATCAGACCTCCACCACATGGCTCAGGATCAGATGGAAGAACTTGAACACAAACAGGCTGGTGAGACTGACTTCCAAGACCTGTAAGCCCAATTTCAGACAGGAGATGGAAATGCTCTTCAGAAAAGACAAGAAACACTTGTCCGAGTGACGTTCACTTTCTGAATTGCTAAGGTGCTTGAAGCAACTAAGCTCTGAGTGTGTGTGGTCCCGACTTTATGGCCGGGCCCGCCTCATGTTCCCCTGCACACCCACCAGGCCAGAGGACCCTGCACCCTTCTTGTCCTTCTAGGTCCCTCTGCCCTGCCATCCTACGGTGCAATCTGCCTTCCATCACATATTGATGTGAATGAAATGTGCTGCTCGGCCCACCTGTAACCCAGATATTCCCTGGGTTTCCTTTTATTATGTGGGGACCATGATGTGGGGTTTCCCCTGGCTATTACTGTATTTTTCGGTCCATAAGATGCACTTCCCCCCCCCCCACCAAAAAACAGTGGAGGGAAAAGTGTGTGTGTTTTATGGAGCGAATACTGCCAAGAAGAGTGCACGTTGGGGACCTTAACGATGCCGTGGGGAAGCCTGCAGCCAGATCAGAAAGCAGGGACTGCATGGAAGGAGAGCGGGTCCAGGCAGGTCACGTGCATCTTATGGGGTGAAAAATACGGTATCCTGAAGAGCTAAAGTACTTACTGCTTTGAATGTTTGCTTGAACCCAGACATTTACACTCAGGATCATATATGTCCTCCAATTCTCAAATCCATCGCAAATATCAGTGTTTTGTTTCAGTTAACCATTACTCTCTGCAAACAGAGGGGGAGATTAAAATCATTAAGATGAATCATTCATTAAGCAACATTCACAAATCTAAAATCAGTATAAAATAAAAGTAATAAACTTTTAAAATAATCTTAGGCATAACTCTGTAGCACTTATTTTGTTGAAGTTAGTGAAACTTCCATTGCACAAAGACTTTTGGGACAACACACACACACTCACACACACACACACACACACACACACACACACACACACACACACACACACACTGACTCACTCATTCACTTACTCAGTCACTCACTCACCCCTTACAGGAATATCACAAACTTTTCTCCTACTTTAGATTTATTGAGGGTAGAATAAGCCCTGAAGACACAATTTATTCATTAAGTAACAAATAAAAAAATGGCCAATTCAGTTAATGTACCAAATGGTACTTCTCTGATTGTTTCTTGTTGTGTAACGTTAAGTCCTTGTATGACCTCAACTTCCCTGAGACCGGGAAGTTATTTGTGACCGTGTGGCAGCTTCATGAAGATAGCTGTTCATGATTCTAAGGAATCGTGCTTGCTTCTGACTGAGCCTGACAATTTCTGATGCTCAGGTCACGTTCACAATCGCACCAGCTGGATCATTTTGAATCCTTACACCAGACTAATCCATCAAAACATCAGCTCATCTCCGTACCTACACCTCACAGGCGTGACTGACACCTTTTCAGTGATGCTAGGATCCTACTGCTCTGGGAAAGAATACTGATAGTCACAATAGACTTAATGAGGAATGCTCGTCAAAACATTAGAAAATCCAGTAATATTTCCATAAAATATACAAACTGTGCAGTCAGGTAAATTATGGGAAAATCTACCACGAATGGCTATTTCAGTTGTGGCAATTTTATTTAAAAAATACACTCCCTTTTGTATGTTGAGTATATCATTGTGATAAACGTGGTACTTATTGCTGCATGTTGTTCTAAAATGATTTCAAAATTTCCCTAGTAAATAGAGTGGTCTAAGTGACATTGAGATGAGTTGGCTAGGGCTCACAGGCACAGAATTGAGACAACCCAATGGCAGTAGATAGAAACCAGTATTAGACTCCAGCCTTCCCAGCCATTGACATAAGTTGGGATACTAGACTCTCAGTAAGACCAAGCACAAGGTTCATGCTTGTACATGAAGAGTAAGCGAGGCCTCCTCTCTTACAGTATAGTCCCGCCTCTGTAAAATTCCTCTTCATGAGTTTGTGTGCTGGACTGATCGGAGTCTAAATCTGGCTGTCAGGTGAGAAGAGGATAAAAAGCACTTTATCTTACATGGGTGTGATTTGTTAGACTGCTAACCTGTGAAGGAATTGACAGCTCCCTGTATTTCATCAGTTGTCCAGAAAGTCTGAGAGAAAACTTGTGACAGCTAAGCCACTTATTTTAGGAATGCCTAAATAACTCAACAAATCAATAGCTATTTTTACCTTCCCAGCCTAAATTCTAAAGTCTCCTATTTAACAGTAGTCATTTATTTGTCTTAGGAAGTAAAGAACTAGGATATAGGTGATTAATTTAGTTGATGTGGTAGATCTCAGAGTTTCTGATCATTTATTGCTTAGTAGAATAATCATTGTATTTACTAGGAACAGCAGTGACGAAAAGCAGTGAAATTTAAAAAATAATGCTATGCTCTCTACAACATGTGGATCCCATATGATATTTCTCTTCTAGGATAAAGGGGGAGCTCTTCGGGAAGTACACAGATAAGCAAACCTTCGAACTTCAGGTTCCCTGTGGTGAGAGCAAATGTGTGCATTGGACTAAAGGGAAAGACAAGTCTTTGTTCCTGCACCTGGAGATGTCTATTAATAAGGAGTCATCTAGCAGTTGGTTATACATCATTTTAAAATAGAAATACAAATGATTGGGTTAGGTAGGTCTCCTGTAGAAACCAGCAGGTGATATGAGAGAAAGATCACTTTATTAAATACAATTTCTTAGTGCCTATCTGGTGGTGGATAAAATTGACATGATTCAGAGATTAATTAAACCATTCCTGAAGTTGTTTTTCAGTTGCTAAATACAGGGGGAATGGGGGAACCTATCTAATAATAGGCAAACACTCTGAGACATAGAATCATCTCATGCTAACTCAACTCTCACTTAACACCCAGCTACCACCTAGGGGTTGCCAAACAAATGTACTTTGAGTGATGGGCTCTGTGCCAAACAAAGAATTGTTTTTCCTCAACTCGCGGTGTATTAGCTCTAACTTGGGAAATTGTGGAATTTCTCAAATTCAATGTGGATGGATACCCTAAGCTTTTGAATGGGACAAGAATGGTCAGCAGATTCTGAAGTTTGTTCCAAGTTATGCTGAGGTCTGAATTCAGTTATTGAGTACTAAGAGGCACTGAGGATACGGCAGTATGAGCCTTTCATACAGCCTCGTGGAGGAAAAACCTCACCTTAAGCTAAGGTGAGCTGGACAAGATGCCTCAGAATTCAGAAGAGTTTAGAGGGACAGACAGGATATGACTCCATGAGCTACTACAACATCAAATAATAATAATATTTATAGTAATAATGTATTGAGGGCTACCTATTTAGAATTTTGTATGTGTCATTTCCTCAATCCTGATAACACTCCTGGGAATTAGGATGATGATTACCGTTATTAGTCTTCCATCCACTTTGCAATTGAGGAAACTAAGACTTTTTACTCATTAACAAAATTGTCTAAACTCGCTTTGCATTTAAACGGCCTTGCCCAGGCTCTTAACTACTATGCTGCC
Organism: Craseonycteris thonglongyai; assembly: GCA_004027555.1. Lineage (NCBI taxonomy): Eukaryota > Metazoa > Chordata > Mammalia > Chiroptera > Craseonycteridae > Craseonycteris > Craseonycteris thonglongyai. The sequence goes on from PVKE010012039.1 coordinate 20,255, forward strand.
CTGAGCAATCCATCTGTTTCAAGGAACTTTTCAAAGAAGCAAGAAGAAACATCAAGAACCCCACTGAAAAAACCCTTAAAAGGGCCAGTTGCAGAGAGACTAAATAAACTGCTGAGAACCATCAAGGGCTGAAGTTCCCTGGTGGGAGCAATTGCTACAATGAAAACTGTAAGAAGTATTCTAGGGAGATGATGCTAGTTACAAAGTATTAGGACACATTCGCTGCTTCCAAGTGTGGTCTCCAGATGAAGGTCACCATTGCTTGTTATACATGTGTGCTCACAGGGCCCACCCCAGAATCTGCATTATAACACACATTTTAGGAATCTGCATATGATCCCTGGCTAATTCACATACTAATTAAAGTTTGAGAAACCTGGTCAACACATCACCCATAAAGTACTGAGATACAATGTTAGCCACAGCTTTCCTTTCAATTTAACAAGATGAACTGGGGGCAGGAATTGCTTATATGGGAATTCATTATTTATAGAAAGATAATTACATTGGTTGCTCTCTATGACAGGAAAATTTATAAGACTGCTTGTGCACCGCATGTGTGGAATTAGCTGCCAATCCATGAGGTTTAAGTCTGTCTTCTGAAGAGCTTCTCAAAGGCAGATAATATGGGGATGCTGTTTTAAGACAATTTAGAGGTACAATTAAGATGAATCTATGTCATCATGGAGCTGTCATCCTAAAATGTAATTGATAGAAAATAACCTGCTAACTTGGAAACTGTAGGCTGAAATGTGAAATGGATAACACTGGGATAACAAATACAAACTTAAAGCTGATCGTCCCTATGGAGTCTAGAAAAATGAAAATTAGAAAGTAAGAATCTGTCATTGTCTCTTTAGCACCATCTGGAGGACAAAATGTCATCACCAATCACTAGAAGTATCCCCTCCATTGGACAGCTGTATCTATTAGAACAGACAATGTCTTACCCAACATCCATTGCTTGATGAACAGATGCTCAAGACCACTTAGCTACCTATGCTGCGATCTCAAGTTCATTCAGCAAACTTCTTATTTTAATTCACCTTCTCGGGTCAGTTTCCCAACTGGTAAGTAGATGTTTTCACCAGATGGTGCATAAATCCAGTCCTTGTTATAAACTGTTTAATGTCTTTCTGTTGCAAATCTCTTTGGGAAAATTTGGGTGGTATTAATCTCTAGCACACTGACCTCAAGATCTGAGAATTGTTAAAGGAAGACACTAGACTTTGAGTGAGTTGTCGCTGAAATCAAGTTCAACATTCTAAAAGGAGCTGAACTAAAATAGTTTATCAATCTTAATTGTTCCACCAAATCAGCTATTTTTCAGTCAGTAATAGCGTAGAACTTTGCATTGTTAACTACTGCACTTGAACTGCACTATTCTTAGGAGAAAAAAATATGTTGCACATACTCTGGATAAACTTATGCCTTCCCCATGTCCACCCTGCCCTTGGCAAAGTGGAGAGAGCCGGGTGCTCCCAATATTGTGGGAAAAGCCATTCCGATACTGTTTCTATGGTGCTGTAAGGGTGTCCTTGTGCTCTGGGATTAAAAAGGAAGTCACACAGTTCCTGATTCTCCAGATGAGATTATCCCCATCACTGGCCTCCATAGTGTCATGAAGTTGAAGGTGGTGGCTGTGCATTCTGCCTCATAATTGGTGTCCTCTTAGTTGCGATGTGTCTTCTTAGTAAGTAGATGTCCTCTTAGCTCTTGCCCTTGTTTTGCCCAGGACCTGGGAGTTTCCTGAGACTGAGATTTTCAGTACTAAAAAACGGGGACATCCCAGGCACACCAGAACAACTTGACCTCACTGCCATGTTTGGACCATTCCCTGTTCTTCATATAGACCACCAGCTTTCTCATGTCATCCTAGGATCCTACCCATAAGACCTTCTTGTTGCAGTCAACTATTACAGTGCTTATCAAACTATCTGTGGGGAAGGACCAGTCTTCCCCCCCACCAATTTATTTTGTACCAATCAATATAATAAAAAATAAGTTATAGGCAATAAAAGAAAATGAGCACAAAATAATGTAAGTTCGACTTTGTATTATTATTAGATATAATGGGTATTCAAAGCAAACCTGTCAACTTGCTACAAAAATGTGTAGATGGCTACTCTCAATTTCTGCTCTTCCCAAAACTTTCAAAAATTTATGTGTGTAAATAAATGTGCAAGGATAAAAAGAAAAAGCCAAATATTTTTTTTCATGGTAGACAGTTACTCCTATTAAGTAGATACAACGCTGTACTATTTAAAACCATGCAATAATGGCTTAGAGGTTGACAAATCAATGGAATAGAATAAAAGACAAAAATAGAACTGTTTCTATAACATATTTAGTACATGATAAACATTGGTTTTCTAAACTAGGGATGGAAAAATTAATTAGCTATGGTATAATTTTTACCTTTCTTAACAAAATAAATTCCAGATGCTTCTGTCAACAAAATTAAAAACAAAATACAATAAATTGAAAAATCTTTACAATACATATGACATATTTTCTTGATCTATAAATAAGTATTAGTGGTTTATTTTAAAACATGAACAACCACATAAAATGAGCAAAGGATCAGGAAAGCCAGTTCTATCTCTATCTCTCCCCCACCCCTCTCTGTCTCTCTCTCTCTCTCTTTTTCTCTTTATATAAATGACTAATAATATACATAAAAGCTCACCTCATTTAATTGAAATATGCCAAGTAAAACAAAATTCAGCTGCTCTTTTATTGACTAGACTGGCAAATATTGTAAATATTTATAATATGCCGCGTTATTTATTTATTTAAAAAATATATTTTATTTATTTATTTATTTTTGAGAGAGAGAGAGCGAGAGAGAGAGATACACAGAGACAGAGACAGAGAGAGAACTGAACTAGGGGAGCTCCCAGTTCAGCACATGGTTCCACATGGGCCGTGGCTGGGATTTGACCCCAGGTCCCCGGCACTTCAAAGTGAGCCCTTAACCCACTGAGCCATCTTGGCTTCCCCAACCACGTTATTTAAAAACATGGGAAAGTCAGTATTGCTGTCTGTTTTTGTTGGAAGTATACAGATGTTTTGTACCAATTTGTGTAGGGAAACTTTACAAATCTTCAAAATGTAAACTATATATGTCATCTGGAATTTAGTCTATGACAGGTTTACTCAAACAAGTGCCCATTAAATGTACAAGAATTTTCATTTTGAGAGGGAGTGACAAACACAAGTGCCCATTAGATGTACCAGAATTTTTATTGCAATAGAAATGATATTGAATGGAATGCATAAATTAGGCTACATACTTACAATGCAATAGCATAGAGCCATTAATGAAGAGTGAGTTATAGCTATGAGTTTTGCCACAGTAAGATTATGCATAATTATATTTTTAAATAAAAGAAATTATATGCCATTTGATTTCATTAAAATAGCATATGCACTTTTTTTTAATTGCATATGCATGCAAGGAAAAATACACTCCAAAAGCTAACAGTAGTTATGGCTGAGCAGAGATTAAGGCAGTGGTTGGTAGAGGAAGGAAATTTTCATTTTTTATTTTGAACTTTTTAATATTTTCTGAATTTTTTTGTAATGACCATATATTACTTTCTAATAAAGACTACTTACTATGTAGTGGTGAAATAAATGCTGTGATAATCTACAGTTCTGATTGGATTTCTTAGAAATATTAAATTTGGAATAAAATTAAACACATTTCCTGCCCAATAAAGAATGTTTCAGTAGGCAGTTGAACCCCTGTGGTGGAAGTATAGGTAGATAAACAGGATCAATTAGGACAAACACTAACATAACCCATCCACACCATCACACAAGCAACTCCATATCACTGATTCGCAGACTCTGGAGCTCAGATAATTTTTGTCAGAAATTTATTTCTTCTGGAGATGGAGTTAAGTGATTAACATAATCCGATGTTGAATATTTACAACAAAATCCTCTTACTTCCTTGCTCTGAATTCTTGCTCACCAGGCAAGCTTCTTATTATAAGTTGGCTTCTTGAGTACTTCTGTTCGTCGTGTAAATTAATAAATTGATATTATCATTTATACTTCAGGTTCTGCAAACTTGATTAATGTGAGTCTCATCCTCAACAATTGACCCACTGTTGGAATGTTGACAAAATCTAATTTCTGATCACATGGAACTAATCCTAGGCCTTAGACTCTGGTGTCATGGGCGAGGCAAATGCAAATTTTAGCAACCTGTTTTTCAAATAGAACAGACCTTTACTGAAAACAGTTTTCTCACTAAACTGTCTTATTTCTCTCAAATTATAAATTCTATTTAAAGCTTAATCCAAACTTTCTCTCCTTCATAAAAACTTCCATGTCATAACAGGTGATTTGCCGTTTCTAAGTTTTTTTTGTTAAAATTATTTCCCATTTTACTCACTGGACATTTAACACAAAGACTGTACTTTTGTTCATGGAATGAATGATATCCTCTACAAAATTAAGCTCTGTATGTTTTTCTACAATCAGTGTTATCCGGCTTCATTCCTTATCCTTACTGAGGTTAGTCCATGTTAGTTAATATAAGCTTTCTTGATTGTTGTATTCTGCTCTTTTCTCTTCTTCTCTGAACTTATCTCTTGTATCACCATTTAAATATATGCCTTATTACATTTGTTTCATTTTTACTTTACACAACTACTTTGAACAGTGACTTTCTTTTAGTTTATATAAACTTAGGTGCTATACATTTATTAGTATGTGTGAAAGAAATGCTTCTGACTGAATTTAAATGATATACTTCTTTATGAAACCATAATGCAATAATGCACAATGCTTTTAATAAAGTACATCCCCTTCCATATGAGTGTTAAATAAACAGATACTCACATAAAATTACAGGCGTTCCTAAAAGAAGCTCTATAAATGAAAGTGATTCAAGAATCTTTTTAGACAATTATTTCTAGATTTGCTTTGAAGGACAGACACATTCAAGCCTATTTGGGGTCGGGTTCACTTTAAAGACTGTTACTAAATAGATGATAAGCAAAGAGTTATTCACTCACCCGCTACACAGTAGTTGCTTCATTTGTGTGCTCCCTGTTGGCTTCCAGAGTGAAGAAAACTATTCTGTGAGTTGACACGTTGTTTTTACATATTTAATAGGTTGCATTATTTTTTGTTAATTACCTTAAGTATTGTGTCCCAAAACAACTCTGCCTTGCAAGAAATGTTAGAAAGGTCTGGAAGAGAGAGGGGCATGCCTTATGAAAATATTAATACAACCTCCTACAGACGCTGGTGTCCTCATTTTATTAGTATTTGGTCACCTTGACCTACAGAGCTTGACTATCTTTGACCATGTATTAAACACTTTATAAAAGCATAACTGTGAGTTATACATTCTGAATAAAGAAAGTTTTTTTTTTGGAAAGTGTAGATCAGTTACTTTTAAAATTCTATCTAGAAGTGAATTCTCATATTCATTGCTACTAAACCATGAAGGTAGGTAATTATTGGAGATAGAATGCATATAGAAGTTATAATTTTTGTTTATATTTTCACATAGAATCTCTGCTGCATGTTTCTACCCCTCATCTAAGCTCTGACTTCAATTCCTTCCTCCAGAAAGATTCCTCTGTTTCTCAAGTACCGTCCTATTTCATTCTTAGGCATTTGTGTCACTATTTCTTCTTTGTCTTTCCAAGGCCTTTTTCTGACCACTTAGAAATGATGGCCAAAGTCTGACCATGTCATCCGACCACTGCTATAGTGCCTTGTCCTCTTCAGTGTCAACAGGCCACAGAACTGAGAGGCAGGCGACTGTCCGGTCCTCTTTAGAGAGGAGAGTTGAGTGAATGAATCTTATTGTGGAAAGTCAATGTAGTGGTCTCTCCTTTGGCTCTTCAATGACAGCCTGTTACCCAGGGCTTTGTGGAAGACAGGAGTGTTTGAAGAAGGAGTGTGGAGGAAGCAAGAGAGGGTGCTTCCCTGACCTACTTGATGTTCTTAACTGCTCTATACTTCTACTTTACCCTACTTAGCACCCCCAACAGACTTGATCCTGACATGATGGGCTTATTATCCCTCCTCAGTCAGTGGTAGTGGTTGTCTCAGACTTGCATGCCATGTGCTGAGTCCACTGTATCTTAGGTGAGCATGAGCCAATGAGAGTTGGTATAAGAAACTCAAATGCATCAGCCTCTCTCTACATGTCCCTGTGTAAACATTGGTAGATAGCATGAGTTAGGGATTCTAATCCTGCCAAATGAGTCAATTGCCTGTAAATAAATATCTGAAATGAAGGCTGGGTGCCTTAAGCTGTACCAACAATTTGACCTCACCAATTCAGTAAAGAAATAAAAGAGGACAATGGCTTGACTTTATGAAAACATCAGAATTGAAACCCTTTAAATTAAACTTTTTTCTCTTCTGTCTCTTATTGTCTTCTGTTTCTTATTTTCTGTCTCTTCTCTATGTCTCCATGTCCCCAAAATTCTACCTCCTAAATATTTCCCTTATCTAATTATGCCTCTTCAAACCTATGACTAGAGATTCAATTCAGACCCTCACTATTACTTATGTGATTTGCTATATTCTCTAGTAGATTATTTTGTCGAGTATCCATCTTTGTTTACTATAAGTCTCTGACACTTGTCAATAAGCTTTGTCTGATAGAGGGAAGGAGGAGAGGGAAGAAACAGAATAAATGCTTATTTTGCCAATCACAGCATATCCATCATGTGTTACATAGCTTGATATATAATAGGTGAGCAAACATATGCTGGAGTAATACACATATGAATAAATGAAGAGTTGTAGTGATTTTTTAAATATAAATTTAAGCATGTCACTCTCACTCTCATTTTTTATTTTTATTTTTATGTACTTATTTTTACTCCATGGCTTTAAATATGTTGGACTTAAGAACATCTTCTATGTCAGTTTCCACCACTGTTTCACATATTTGATGAACAGTTTATGCTCAACCATTTGTTTTTTTTGTACTTCTCTAAAACACTATTTTATTTCTGATCCCCCTGTCTTTGTGAATAATATTCTTTTCATTCATATATATTCATAGCATTTTAGACATTTACTTTATGAGCACACAGCTTACCTCTTTCACAGGGCTATTGATTCTACAGTGATTTGAGGTTCCTTATTGCCTTCCGCCTTGGAAAGTGAGTCCTCCATGTGAGGATAGATTCTGTGTGTCCAGCGCCTTATAGATTTTCCTAGGCTTAGTGAACATCTAATAATATAAATTTACTGAATGGAAATGAATGGATCTTGCATGCAATATCACAAAAAGTGCACTGGTGCATTCAGGTGCTTGTACAAGGTTTAATTTGGGGTAAATATCCATCATTGCACTGAAGGTATTCTTATAGTCCTTTTACTTTTTCTGGTATCCAGTTATTCAAATGCTATTTTTTAAAGAGAGAAAGCTGACAGCTGAGATTTAATATTTCAAACTTTATTTCAATTGATAAATAAGAACGATAGGTATTTCCAGCCAAGGTTTGGAATAACATGGCCACATTTTTTTTCTCAGAAAATGGTACTTATTGTGTTTACATGCGTATAAGTATTTGAATTTGCATATCTTACTCTAAAAGTACTACTGACAGTTTTAGATGGGCATGCAAACTGCAAACAAATAATCGGGCTCTCTAGGATATGGAATAATTTGACAACTGTATGGCATTGGACCAGTTAATTTACATATCAGAGTTTCAACTTCCTTGTGTAAACTATTGAGAATGATATCTAATTCACAAAATCAGTGATGATAATGGTGATGATGTTGATGCCATTTATTTAGCATTTATTATGTTCCAACTTCTATGAAAAACACTTCTTCTAACTTCTTTGAACCCACAAAACACCTGAATGAATGGTTGTCTTACTTATGTGGGTGTGAAAGATAACTGACTAAGATTTTATAGCAAGTAAGCGGTAAGATTAGAGTACAGGTTAGTCAGTTCCCAAAGTTGTGCACCTTATTATTACATTATGGCAAAACTTCCTGTGACAAAACCTTCCATGCACAATGCACTCAATTTCTCAGCAACTGTGCAAATTGGAAAGAAGCATTGATTTTTGGGAAAGCTTGGACGGCTCAGCGGGTTGAGCGCTCGCTTTGAGGCCCCGAGGACCGAGGATTGAATCCCGGCTCCGGCCCAGGTGGACCCACATGCTGAACTGGGGAGTTCCCACAGTTCGGTTCTCTAGCTGTCTCTGTCTCTGTCTCTCTCTCTATCTGTCAAAAGTAAAATAAAAATAAATATGCACTGAAGATAAAATAATTACTCTCTATAAATATAAAAAGATATAAAAATAAAATAAAATAAAATAAACTCCCGGTTAAAAAAAACTGTTTAAAAAAAAAAGAAGCATTGATTTTTAAATAGAAGCCCCTTTGAGACGCTAATAACTATGATTCAACAATGGATTGTATAACTGCTCTTATCACTTCTCCTTGAAGAGGGATATTACACTGATTTGTTCTTCATTTACCATGGGGAATTAACATATTCTTATTTATTCAGTTCAATAAGTAATATTATAAAAATAAATTGAAGTATTCTGAGGAGAAAGCAAGTAATTAACATTCAGCCGTGTTCTGCAGAGTGAAGGACTAAGTTCCATAACTTAAAAACTCTTTTGGTTTTAAAATCTATTCATCTTCTGAAATACAGCTGTATTATTAACAAGTTTTCTCTGCTTGTATTATTCCTTGAAGTGCTTTTAAACTGGTTATTTTTCTATCCATGATAAGAGAAATAGTTATGTAGTATTCAACACGGACTAATACCTCCTGAGGATGTCTCTGAGACACACTAACACTTTATCATTTGCTCTTTCTTTTAATTAAGTACTCTTTGTGAATCATCATCACCATATACCTAGTAATGGGTGTTTAATTTTTTTTGAAATTGTGTTGATTCCAATTCAGTAGTCTACCCACAGATATTCCTATTCAAGGAGCTGTGGGAATAATGTGCTGCCTTGTAATGCAGAACAGTGGTTACTCTGAATTTTTTTGAGTCTACAAGATGGTGTGGGTAAGGAAGAAAAGGGACTGAAGGAAAGAAAAAGGAAAATGAGAAGAAAAAAGTAGAAAAAATTCTACAGTATGTCAGAAATGCTAATTCTAAATCCATAGGCATTCTCTACTTCCCTGTAAAACCTACCACTCAGAACCCAAACTTTTCTGAAAATTTTGAGGTTAGCATCACTATAATTACTTTATTTGCTTCAAAAAGACTATTTTAGTTTGTCATTTTATCTTATGTCAAGAAATTCGTGGGGAAGCCGGGATGGCTCAGTGGGTTAGGCGCTCACTTTGCATCGCCGGGGACCGAGGATCGAATCCCGGCCCTGGCCCGTGCGGAACTGTGTGCTGAACTGGGAGCTCCCCCGGTTCAGTTCTCTCTCTGTATCTCTCTCTCTCTCTCTCTCTCTCTCTCTCTCTGTCAAAAACAAAAATAAATAAAAATATATTAAAAAAAAAAGAAATTCAGGAATCACTTATTTTTGTTTACCTTAGATATTGAAATATGTGCCCCTCTCATTTGAGATTACTGCCTCAGTGATTTAGGTAGCACTGATTTTTTATAAAGTATCCTTATGTTTTTCTCCCAGTTATAATTAACAGGTATATATATATGTATGTGTGTGTGTATATATATATATATATATTTTTTGGGGGGGTTAATTTACTTTGAAAAGTGTAAAATATGTCTTATATCAAACACCCGGCCTTTCAATTTTCTGACTAGATATACACTTTGGTGATCTTTATTTGTATATCTTCTAACATACGTAGATGCATATGTTTTCCCTTATCCAAACGTATAATTAGCCAGCTTCACATCAGTTGTACAGATAATCACAGGCTTCTTTTGTGCCAATTTTATCAAGAACTATATTTACTTTTCATCTGGCCATGAAGCATTTACTCAAATCAGAGACTTAGTGTGACTCAAGTGCAGTGCAAACTGTCAGTCTTAGTGAAGACTCCAAGGTTTTGTACTGGTTTTATGTCGGAAAGATTTTACCAAAATAGAGTGCAACCTGCTTTTAGGCCTCATCTATGTAGTGTGGCCTTAAAATCATTACTCAAAGAATGTTCCGAGTTTCTTTGGTTTAATAATTATACTAACAATGTGCAGCAGCTTGGAAAGCAATTTAAGGGTGACAGAAAATGTATTTTCCTATTCAAACATTAAAGCCTAAATAGTTGTATAAAGCAAACCACAGAAATTACCTTAACAGAGAATGAAGACTTATACATATTGCTGTCTATAAGAAATCGTTTCAGACTGAAAGACAAACACAGGCTCAAAGTAAAGGAATGGAATAAGATATTTCATGCAAATGGAAACGAAGAAAGCAGGGGTAGCAATACTTATACCCAACAAAATAGACTTTAAAACAAATGCTATAAGAACAGACAAGAAGGAGATTTCATAATGGCAAAGGGATCAATCCAACAAGAGGATATCACCTCTGTAAACATTATGAGCTGCATGGTGTGCTCTGAGATAACATGGTGTAGCTGAAACAATTTGGAATTGTACTTACATGCTAACATACCCTAAGTACTTTTTGCACATCAGGAAATAAACAATCTCGGTCTCTCATTGCTAACTTGTATGTGTAGGAAGGGCTTCATTGCCATTCTCTGTGTGTAGGAAAGTCACGGGCCTTTGGTCCCAATACCAGCCTGCCTTCAGGAAATTTTTGGGCTCCATGTGTGTCACCTAATTTATCTGGGTCTCAAAGGCTATGACTATAAAACTGAAGGGTAAGACTAGGTGACCTTGAGGTTGTTTTCAAGGTCTGAGATTTATCATTTCAAATTCAGGGGGAGAAAATTTCACCAATGTCCTGGGACAAAATTTCACCAATGTCCTTATAAAAGCAAATTTTGTTCAATAGTGTCAGAGTTTTGACTGGAGGGGCGGGGTGTATGGAAAACTTCAAGGAGGAACTTACTGCAGATGTTGCTAAGGAAACCAGCTGCAGAATGATTCAGTTATTAATCAGTAATATCGTCCCAAGTAGTCAGCTAAGGAAGCAGAAATATCACCGTTAGAGCAAAATACCTCTTGATTGAGTATATATAGTGGTTTCAGATTAGAATGTGAATGTCCCTATTAATCTATTGTTAGCTATTAGCAATTTATTCCATTAATTTCCAAGCATTAGGACAAGCTAGGTACATTTTGAAGAAAGCAAACAGAGGAGGAAAGATCTAGAATATGGCAGGTTTCCCTGGGGAGAAACAATCAGGAGTATCTTCACAGAAAGGACTATCAGGCAGTGTGGGGGCAGCTTATAAAAATCTTATAAAAGCAAAGGAAAGAGGCACCATGATGAGACAAGAGACATGGTCAAATTAGAGGTAGGTGAGGATAGCGTATTTGACATTGGTGACCAGAATCAACATGTCCCATAAGTGGGGTGGGTAGCTGGGAAGGATCACAGAGTCGATTATCTAAAAACACATAGTAGGGAATGACAGGATAACTCAGTGGTTGAACATTTGCCTCACAATCATGAGGTCCAGTGTCCAATTCCAGCCCATGCAATCCTATAAGCTGAATTTCAGCGCAACTGGTAACCACTAGGATGGCTCAGTGGAAAAGGTTCTCGCCTCCCATGTGGGAGGCCCCTGGTTCAGTTCCTGCCCGGTGTGGCCCCACACCCACCTGTGTAGAATGAAACTATGTCACAACTAATGATGTACAACTATGAAGACTCTTTGGGGTCCTCACCCCTCCTCTCTCTCTCTTTTCCTCTCAAACAATAAATCTTAAACAAACAAACAAACAAACAAGCAAACAAACAACAAAAAAAGCAGAATATTTTTTTCCTCCAATTCAAGGTCTTATAGAGCATGCTCTAGACATACTCTGATCTTAATAGGTTACTAAGACAAAAACAGCAAATTTCTTAGTCTAAGAATAAAGCTACATTTCAGTGTTTATGTTATAAAGACACCATCAGAGCATACTATCAGCATGCCAAAGGAGCCTTACTTCTAATTCTTGAATCAGAGAATGCACATGAGTAGTTTTAAGCAGTCACGCCCACTGGCCATGAAGGCAAAGTTGTTTGTTTAATCTGGTTCTACGCTTTCCCAACCCTTACATTTACATTATTCTTATGAAAATTATTACACACACACACACACACACACACGTAGCTCAGGAACGCTATGAGGGTTCATATTTCCTGGAACTAAAATGCTATGGAGATTTGAGGGTTTGCCTCTCTGTGACACATTTGGAGTATGTCAGTAAGTTCTTAAATGTTCCTTGGCTATGTAAATAAGCTAGATGTAATGTCTTAAAATGAAGTGTTATACCAAAGAATAAAGTGACTCAATACATGTTAATACTTAATTCATATCTGTGTCCAAGAGTGTTCTATGATTTAATAAGTTAGAGGGTATAAAAGAAGTCCAGGGGCAGGCAGGCTCTCCGCTAACAGCTTGGCAGGAAATACGTTAAGTGTGTGTATATAACATGCTGTTGAATCAGCTCTTGACACCCGGTGACTCAATGAATGGGTGTTCCTCTGAAATATGTAAACTGGGAGATGACAGTTTTCAAGTTAAAGACCCCTGGCATCTAATGTTGGGACCAAAACACTGAGTCTATATATTTGCAATGCACTGTGAACCTGATAGCAAATCCCGAGGTTGCATCAGAACTTCTGTCTGCTTCCTGCTTTCAATGACTCTAAAGTCTGAGCCCCGTCCAAGATTACCTCCCTGAATTTCGGACTTGTTTACCTTGACCTTTTCGTGAGAGTATCTAAAAGACATTTTATATAAAGCAGTTCTTACTTTGCATGGCCCTGGTATATACAAATTTCAGTCCTCACGGTTAAATTATACCAGCCTACAAAACACACCATTCCAATACCAGTTTGCAGTATATTAAATCTAAGTAATTGCAAAAAGTGCAGGCTTTGCTGCCAGCTCTTCAGTCCACAAATTGCTACATACATAACAGATATACTTCTACCATCCGTGACCAATCACATCACTTCTTTCAACATCTGTTGGTGACTGGGCACTGTGTATTTGTTACTCAGCTCATGCATAGACAACAGAGTTTCCTTGTCTCTCAAAAACAAACCCACATTATATTCTACTATAGGGAATAAATGAGAGAGACAATTGGTGAACAAAGAGTAAGTACAGCAAAGGAACACAAAGTGGTAGCTGATAACACTAGAAGTAAAATTAGAATGGAATAGAAATGGAATTATAGAAAAGGTAGCTCATCTTGTGAATGCCAACATTCTTCCCCCTTGAGAGACCCTAAGATAGGCAGCCAGATGGACTTGGTGAAGACAAACTGACTGACAGAAACAAGGAAAATGGTTGTAACAAAAAAAATGAAGATGTCCCAGAGGAAATGATGCCTGTAAGAAAACACACATTAAAGAAATTCTCACAGCAATTTCAGGACATTGGAAGCTCAAAGAATCCAAACTTGGGGGAAAAAATGTGATAATTTGTCAAGTCATAGGAAAGACGCTCACTCCATATTCTAAGTTATATGCTGAGAAGAAGAAGTACTGTTTAATGAGTTTTTTAATCATAAAATTAAACATTTTAATTTTCAGTATTTCTCATGTTTTAATTACAGTGTATTGATATTTTTATTACCTTTTCATTTCTCTATAGATTTATAACAGTAAGAGAGTTTTTGTTTTTTATTTGTTTTTCTTTAGAAGGTGAGAGAGAGAGAGAGAGAGAGAAGGGGAAGGGACCAGAGCAGTCTCCGTAGTTGTGCATCATTTGCTGTGAAATGGTTTTATTCCACACAGGTGGATGAGGCCACAAGGGGAAGAAACCAAACTGGGGGTCTCCCACATGGGAGGTAAGGACCTTTGGCTGCAGTTCAGCCTGTGGATCTGCATGGGCTGGGGTGGGACTCGAACCCTGGGCCTCACAGTTGTAAGGCAAGCACTCAACCTGTTGAGCTATCCTGACATCCTGAGAATTCCTGAATGACACCTACATGAAGTACTGTAGAGTTGTACACCTGGAACCTATGTAATTTTTACTAATTAATGTCACTCTGATACATTTAACAATAAAAAATAAAAAAAATAAAATAAAATAAAGATCACAACACAGTTGTAATCTTCCCATTGGTTTTCAAATTTATTTTGCTCCGTTTTGGCTTGTACAGCAATGGTGTCCTTCCCACTGCTGAGATCAAAAGCTGTGAACTCCTCCTTGCCTCCTCTCTCGTTTCCTAACTCACACCCAACACGTCAGCACTTCTGGTTGGTTCTGCCAGCAAAAAGCATGCAGAATCACATCTCTTCTCATTTCCTCTACTGCTCCCACCCCGGTCTAGTCACCATTCTCTCCATCTCTAGCATTCATTGTTGCAACTGTCTCAACTGGGCTCAAGACTCGTACTCTTTCTACTCACCTTTCTAAAAACCGGCAGAGTGACTTTAGTTGAAATGTAAATTCAATCCCATTGGCCTTCCTTGGAACCCATCAGGGATTATCTGTTTCACTCACAGCCAAAGCCAAAGTCTGTCCAGAGATCCACAAGGTCTTAAATAACGTGCCTCCTCCACTCACTGCCTTGTTTCCTCTCTGGTCACAGCCCTTACCTTCTTTTTCTCACTGTCCTTCACCAGTCACACTAGTCTTTTCCTGTCCCTGGAATGTGACCATGCCTTAGGACATCACACTGGCTGTTACTTCTGTCTCTAATACAATACTCTCCCTCCCCCCATGTCTTCTTCATCACCTTCGAACTGCTGTTCTTATAAAATGAAACTTTCACATAAATCCTGCCCAAGCTACCCTAATTAGAATGCAAAATCTCCACCTTTGCCTTACTCTACGTTACATTCCCCCAAAGCACGTATCACCTTCTGACACACTACAAACATGCCTTTATATTTTATTACTAGCCCTCCTCCCCCACTTTCCCAATAGAATGAAAGTTACACAAGAATAGAGGTTTTTGATGTTGCTTTTGCTCAGACATTTCCAGAGCCACACACAGTGCCAGGCCCATATTTGGCAGTCAATAAATGTACAAAAATATATGGTGTCCCTAAATTCTTATAATACGTATTTACTTATTTCCATTTTGCTATTAGAAACTTATTGAGACATTTATCACATGGTGCAACTTATCCTAAAAGTTAAGAGAGACAGAAAGAATGCTAGATCAGCTGCTATGGAAAATAGTATGTAGGTTCCTCCAAAAATTAAAAATTAAAACTATCATATGATGTAGCAATTCCACTTCTGTGTAGTTATCCAAAAGAAATGAAACCAGGATCTCAAAGCAGTGTTAGCACTCCCACATACATTTGGGACATATTTCATTATACCTGAGATCTGGAAATTGTACAAAGACTTGTCAGAATACTATTCCAAGTGGTAATGGTCAGAAAAACAGTTCAGAATGACACTCTGATGTCATCTTTATAAACACACACACACAAATATATCCTATTTTATGCTGTTAGTACATGCATATGTGTGTGTGTATGTGTGTGTCTGAACATTCACAAAATACAGCAATTATTTCACTCATTGTGCATTTATTTAACTAGTCTGTATAAACTGTTTATTCCTGTCAGGTGCATGTGAGAATAGCAAGAATTCTCTGTTCAGGTAGGACATCCAGATTCCTGAGAAGATGGTTGGGGCATTTCCAAGGGCATTGGGAGACCAGATAAACTGGTGGTTTTCACTAGGAGAAGTGACTAAACCCAGTTGACTCTACTGCTTTACCAGGCTGCCAGATGATGGAGCGGTTTTCTAAACCATTTTCATTATGGAATTCCCTGAGGAAGAGTCTAACATTTAGTTTCCTTCCCACTGGGCTGGCATTTTCCAGGGTTCAGGCACGCCTGGGGAAGGCTTTTTCTCCAAACTCAGCAGAGAACGGAAGGCAGAATCTTTATCCTTTCTTCTCCCTTCTTCCTGCTCCATCTCTCTTCTTTTAATGTTCTCTTCTAAGGCAAAAAGGGTGAGAATGGGAAGAAATAATAATTACACAGTAAAGAAACCACAGAACTTATACCTTGGATCTTTGTTATAGTTTAATTGACCCTTGGAGTAAACTATCTGCCAGGGAGAAGCTATAAAGAACAATATTTATGACTTTGAATTTTATATCCAAGAAAATACGGCACTTCAATATTCTCAGCCTTTGCTAATTTTTATCACCATCTCACACATAATTTAACTCAAAACATGATAGTGTAAGATGGTGAACACATAAGAATTTTGCCAGTTGAAAGACTTGATTCTTAGTCCATGAAGATACATGTACTCCGGTGTTCATCACAGCATTGTTCACAATGGCCAAGTCGTGGAAACAACCAAAGAGTCCTCTGATAGATGACTGGATAAAGAAGTTGTGGTACATTGACACAATGGAACATTACTCAGCAATAATAAAAGATAAAATACTGCCATTTGCAACAAGATGGATGGTCCTTGAGATTATCATGTTAAGCAAAATAAGTCTTGAAAAAAATCAAGAGCCATATGACCTCACTTATAGGTGGAACATAAAACTGAAAGTAACAAAGACACAAAGACTCACGGACAAGGTCAATAGTTTAGTGGTTACCTGAGGGTAAGGGGGGAGGGGTGTGATAGGGTAAAAGGGATGGGGACGGGGCACCATAAGTATACGGTGAAAGAAGGAGAACTGACTCTGGGTGGCAAGGACATAATGCAATACATAGACGATGTAGTGTAGAATTGTACACCTGAAACCTATGTAATTTTGGCCAACCAACATCACCCAAATAAATTTAACAATTAATAATAATAAAAAAAAACGTGAGCTTGAATCCTCATTGCTCTACTTGCTGTCTGTGATCTGTGGCAGATTCCTGAGTCCTTATATTTATCAGTTTCTTTGCCTGCCTTAAGGAGCTAATGAATTTTGAATGTAGAAGTGGGAGGGATAGAGGTTAAATACTGAATGGCTTTTCAATAATTATTGTTCTTTCCTATGAAAAGATGTGAACATGAATTATAATTTTCACATTCTTTAAACCAAGGAATAAAAGACAATGGGAGAAAGTTAATTCAAGAGATAGATGAAAAATCAACCCTGAGTTCAGATAATACAAAAACTGAGTTGATTTCCAGGCCACCAAATTTCAATGACCTGTTTTACTGTGATTGCCTCTCCAACTCTGAGCATCTCTGGGTTTATAGATGCTTAATTATTGAAGTTAATCCAAACAATTTTTATATAAATAAAAGAGTGGTTAATTTAGAAAGGTGCTAAACACATACCTACCTCATTAAAATTTTAAGATAATTATATTTTAGTATACTAGGACATACTGCTCAAACTAAGAAGTTTAAATGTATGAAATAAATAAAAGAAGATGAAGATTCAATATAACAAGTTTTTGGCAATGCAGGGCATATAATTATTTCCCATAAGGAAGGTAGCAGACATCTACCTTCCTATAGTTGGAGAAATGTGTGTGTGTGTGTGTGTGTGTGTGCATGTATATGTGTATTGAAGGTGAAATGAGGTGGTTGTGAAGTTCTTTATTCCCAGTCAGATCTAGAGATTTCACAGGCTTCTCCAGCCACTGGCCTGAAAAAATTCTCTCTTTAACCTAAGGCTGTTGATGCTGATGATTGATTGTATTTCTGTCCAGTAAGTTGCAGGAGGTAAGATATATGAGTCTCTCTGAATCCCTTATCATCTTATGCTCTGTAGTTTTCCTGTATGTTTGGCACCATCATTTTATTTGACCCTTCAATCATCACCTCCACTTTCACATTCAAAGCTCTTACTGAAAAGTTCCAAAATGTCACAAAGGTACAATACATGAATGTATGGAGAAAATGGTGAATCCTCAGTTGTATTTACCTTAATCTTGCCAGTAAAATGAGAGTGACATATACTACTTTCTGAAGGCAAACTGCAAGAAAAGGGCAATTGGCTATAGAAACACTATATATTTTTTTTTTCCCAGAAGAATAACTGATTTAACCTATTGAGAAAAACTTTCTCTCTCTCTCCGTGTGTGTGCGCGTGCACGTGCATGTCAGTTTTAAATCTTAATAGAAACGAGAATTTTAGCAAAATATTGATGTTGGTTAGTCATCTGGTTTACCAAAGGATTCTTAATATACATGTATGTTCTAATCATAAAGGAGTATTATTTTGAAAGACAAAGGCTGGTTTTGTTTCACTATAACACCTGTATTTCCCTTTTTTTTTTTTAGGCTTTTTTTTAATATATATTTTATTTATTTATTTATTTTGACAGAGGAGAGAGATACAGAGACAGAGAGAGAACTGAACTAGGGGAGCTCCCAGTTCAGCATATGGTTCCGCACGGGCCGGGGCCGGGAGGCGCTGCAAAGTGAGCGCCTAACCCACTGAGCCATCCCGGCTTCCCCAACACCTGTATTTCTGTATAAACAGCACTTCCTAACTCTATGGTGAAGTGGGTTCTCAGTAACAATTGTCTGTGATTATATACAATACTTGCATTTGGGAAAAGGTTGGACTAAATGATCTTCAAATTATCTTCCCAGAATTTATGTTATCTTTGGGTACTTGAGCAACCCAAAGAAGAAAAGTCAGAAATTGGTTGGTGTGAGCATACAAGTGTGTATTGAGCAATGACGGCATATTTGGAGCTGGAAAAATATATCAGTTATACAATTTTCTCTATGGAAATAATAAATATAGACACATTTTGGGTACTCGTGAGTGGCCTCAACTTTTATAGAACCGAGGGAGTTCTTTTGTCCTCCCCAATTAATAGGTACAAATCTTTAGTCAGGTCATT
>PVKE010012040.1:0-39014 GCA_004027555.1 Craseonycteris thonglongyai
ACAATCAAAAGCCAGGTTACCAAGGATGCAGCAGAAGGAATTTTAGGGGGGCATGTGGAAGAGGGAGCAAGCTTTAGCAACTGTTCATGGAAACCTACCTGTGAGAGCTCGTCATCTTCATCATCAAAGGTGAAAGCCTTGAACTTGGAGCTGTTCCAATACTCCTCCTCATCACCCTTTGTCCTATTCATCTGTAGTGAGAGGAAGACAGATACATGCCCCTTTCTAGATTCCTTCAAAAAATTCAGGTATGTATAAAAGCGTCTGGTAAAATAAACACAGAACCTGCCACACAAAATCAGGTATGTATAAAAGCGTCTGGTAAAATAAACACAGAACCTGCCACAAAATCAGGTATGTATAAAAGCATCTGGTAAAATAAACACAGAACCTGCCACACAAAATCAGGTCCTTGGGTCTCCAACTGATCCAAGCACACTTGTGATTCACTCATCACCCACAAGTTATTACTCATTCTTAGAATTTAACTTATTCGAGGCACTCTCTCAGTGCTGAGAGATATTTAAAAAATGCAAGACACAGTCTCCCCTGAAGCACCCTACAATAGCGCTGGAGTATTCAGCATAGGTGTGTACAAAGGTCAAAGTATAAGGCAGGCAAGTGTTATAAGAATGCATCACCTGGGGAAGCCAGGAGTGCTCAGTGGGTTAGGTGCTCACTTTGTAGCCCCGGGGACTGAGGATCGAATCCCGGCCCCGGCCCGTGTGGACCCATATGCTGAGCTGGGGAGTTCCCCCAGTTCAGTTCTCACTGGGGTGAGACCCCCAGCCCAGCTCCTGCCCTGTGCAGCCCCGCCCACCTGTGGAATGAAACTATGTGAAAAAACCTATGATGTGCAACTATGGAGACTGTTCTGGGCCCTCCCCCTTCTCTCTGTCTCTCTCTCTCTGTCAAAAAACAAAAATAAATCTTTAAAAAAAATAAAAATTAAAAAATATATAATTTGGGGAAGCCGGGATGGCTCAGTGGGTTAAGCGCTCACTTTGCAGCCCTGGGGACCGAGGATCGAATCCCAGCCCTGGGCCGTGTGGACCCATATGCTGAGCTGGGGAGTGCCCCCAGTTCAGTTCTCTCTCTCTCTCTACCTCTCTCTCTCTGTCAAAATAAATAAATAAATAAAAATATTAAAAATATATATATATAATTTTACTTCTAAGCTTTGGAGAAACATATCCTACCTACACATGGTTGCAGTGCAGAACAAACAGGACTGAAATACCTTACCAAGCGCCTAGCAGAGTAAAAACGAAGCATTAGCTCCTTACTTAGTACAGGATCCCTTCCTGACACCTTCCTCCTCGGCCGCATCTGCCAAACGGGCGCCAACACAACACCTGAGCCTGACACCAATGGCCACCTGCCTGGCACGCAGCGCGTGCTCAGTAATAGTTTTTTATGAATAACTCATGACGGCCCCTTGGAAAGAGCTGGAAAGAAAACACTTAAGCAACCCTACAGATCCGAGATTAACGTCACAAAAACCCCGGGCGGCCGCCAGCCACACGGAGCGCGCCGCGCACGTCCAGGTGCCCGTGTGCAGGGCACCGAGTGCCTCCCGGAACGCCGTGAGAAGGCCGAGTCGGCCGCGCCCCCACCCGGTGACCGCGCCCGGGGGCCGGGGCGTCCCGGCAGCCCGGCGGCCCGGCGCCCCCCGGCTCGCAGCCCGGGGCCGCGGCGCTGGAGGAGCCAGGCCGCGGCGGGGAGGCGGGAAGGCCTCCGGGAGCGCGGCGGCCCGCGGGCGGCGCTCGGGGGACCCGGGACGGCCTCACCTCCGCGGCTCCGAGCCCTCGCAGCGGGGCGGCGCCCGCTCTCCCGCCGCCACACCGGCCTCGCCAGCCCGGAGACGCGGCGCAGAGACAAGGGGACGTGCGGCCGGGCGCGAGGCATGCTGGGACTTGTAGTTCCTGCCGCCCCCGCCGCTCGGCGCTGCGCAGGACAACGGGGCCTTTTCACTACATCTCCCAGAACCTCCAGCGCACCTCGCCTGGGTCGTTCCCTTTTCGTGTGTGGTGACCTTCCGTGGTCAGCGAGCGGGGCTCTGCACATCCCCCAGCAGGCCCGGCAGCGCCGACTCAGGGCCCAGCGGCACAGTGCGGGACACGCCCTTCGTGTCGCTACGGGTTAGACGTGGTCGCACGTCGGGCCGCCTTAGGAGAACCCGAGCGAGCCTGAGGGAACCCTCGAGCCCGCGGACCCTGCGGCGCGACGGAAGTGCCGGAGGGAGGGACCGGAAGTGGGGGCGGGGCGTGGGCGGGGAGGGGGGGGTGGAGGGAAAAGCCAGCCAGAAGCTTCTGCGGCCGCTTCTCGTAGTTTCCAGGCGCTCCCGGGCGGCTGCGGCCAGGCGGGCTCGAGGCGGTGGCGGTGGCGGCTGGGGAGCTGGTGGCGGCGCGACCGGAAAGCCGATGGCCAAGTGGGGCGAGGGCGACCCGCGCTGGATCGTGGAGGAGCGGGCGGACGCCACCAACGTCAACAACTGGCACTGGTGAGGGGCCCGCGGGCCAGGCCGCGCGGGAGCCCCGGGGCCGGGCCGCAAGGACAAAGCGAGGGCCGAGGCAGCCCGGGGGCCGGGGCCGGGCGCGGATGCGAGGCCCCCGCCGGCCCCCGTGTTCGCGTGCGGGGCGCCCGGGCCAACGTGGAGCGCCGGCGCCCAGAGGCGGGCGTCCCGACGAGGGCAGCTCGGGACCCCGCCGCCAGCGCGTCCGGTCTCGGCAGGAGGCGGCTTCCGACACGCGGGCAGCGCACAGACCCGGACGGCTTTGCGTGGTGTCGGGAGCCCGCTGTGTAAGGCGCGGGTTAGGGGCCTGGAGCCCTGCCTCCCGGCAACCACGGTAAAAGCGCTGAGGAACCGCGCCCCGCGCCCGCAGTGGGACGGTTTGCAGTGGGCCCTGCAGGTGCCCAGCTCGGGGATGCCGAGTGCGCCGCGGCCTCTCGCCCGCAGCTGTTAGAAGTTAGTTGTGCTGCAGCTGCCGGGGCCCTGGTTGCCCGGCCGCGCCTCCCGCCTCCCGCCTGGATCGTCTTCCAGGAGCCTTCTCCCGACCTTTGAACTCCACGGTCTCCACGGTGTTTCCCCCTTTGTTGCCGTTTCCGTTGGTTAGCAAGTTGGGGGGCAGATAACGGAGTTTTCTCTGTACCCCCGCCTGCCTCTTCTCTGACCGAAGTGTGTGTTGGTCTGGAAGCCCTGGAGCCGTGTGTCTACGGCGGAGCCTGAAGATGACAGATCAGGACACGGCGCTAAGCGGGCGGAGGTGGCTGGTGTGGCCCTGCCTGGACTTTAAAACCAAATCGTGCGTTCTGTGCCCGCTCTGCTCCCGACTTCAGCAACATGTGCGTGGTTTTCCGCTGGATCAAACGGCACCACGTTCACAGGGCAGATACTGCCTCCCCACGCCATTATGCTTGCTTACCGTAGTCTGTAGCATTCTGCACAGCCGTCGTCTCTGACAGTGTGTGACTCCCTTGTCTTCCTAACGGAGAGCCGCGTGTTTGTGGACATAGAGTGGGGAGGAAGGGTTTTTGCTTTCTTCAGACTGTCAGGCCTTCAGCCCTGCGTTCTCTTGCATAGAACAAGCGCCGTACCCTCCCTTGACAGTTGGTCCGTATTTTTGTTTGTTTTGCAGGACAGAGAGAGATGCTTCAAACTGGTCCATGGAGAAGTTGAAAACGCTGTTCCTGGCGGTGCAGATGCAGAACGAGGACGGCAAGTGTGAGGTGACAGAAGTGAGCAGGCTGGACGGGGAGGCGTCTATTAACAACCGCAAAGGCAAACTCATCTTCTTTTACGAATGGAGCATCAAGCTGAACTGGACAGGTGCGTTGATGCTGGGCTGTCGGGGGAAAGAGGGACTAATCTTGATTGAGCTGTTACAGAGCCAGGGCGTCTGTTCTGAGAGGTTGTGAGCTTTTTGAGGGAGGTAGTGCTGCTTTGGTGTCCTTTGGAAGGCAGTGCTAGATTCTGCGATTTCTCCACCGTGAGACGCTCTCTGGGTCGCGAGTCACTGCCAGTGAAGCAGCAAGGCCCTGGGTTCTAGAAGGGGCCGTGGTCTGTGTCAGACTAGCTGCTTCTGGCTCCTGGTGGTTCACTGAGGGTGGGGATTGTTTTGGTCGTTGCGATCTCTCCAGTGTGAATCTAGCCGATCGCACTCCTGTGCTCATGAAACTTGTGTGTGACTGATTTGGGGCAGTTTCTTCCTACAGTTCAGTGTCCCTTCTGTGAGGACATTAGCAAAGAATTAGGGCCATGTTTATGGCCCACTTGGAGGGTCCTTCATTTGGGAGGTTGGAATGTAAAGGGCCCTAAAGCTAAAGGAGTATGTGTATGGGGCAAAGCACAAGA
Source organism: Craseonycteris thonglongyai (assembly GCA_004027555.1). NCBI lineage: Eukaryota > Metazoa > Chordata > Mammalia > Chiroptera > Craseonycteridae > Craseonycteris > Craseonycteris thonglongyai. The sequence goes on from PVKE010012040.1 coordinate 4,355, forward strand.
TAGATTGTGATTCAGTAAACATGTCTCAAATGAACGGTAAGAAAGGGCTTAGCAGGTATAGTGGGGTTTGTTTTTAAAGCACAGAGACTAAGGCCTAGGGAAGTGAAGATAAATATTGTATTGATAGATTTTAAAATACTTCTGCTATCATGTGATATGTATGAGGGTGGGCTGATAAATTTTGCCTCCACTTAAATAGAAAGTGAACAGGAAAAGATTTTAATTAAATAAAAATATATACACGTTATTTATTTTCAAAGCTGCATAATTATTTTCTTATAAAATCACTACACATTTCAATACATTTCTGCCAAAGCTAAACTAGTTTTTGAAATTCCTTTAAAAAAATCCGCGTTTTGTTTTTTAAGCCATTTCCTTACTCCAGACTTCACTGAACTTTTCATCCCAGATGAAGTGCAGGCCCTTCAAGTGTTGCTTAGTTTTGGGAGCAGGTGGAAATCAGTAGGAGCCGGGTGTGAGCTGTGTGGTGGATGTGGCCGCGCTGAAAAGTCCAGGCGTTGGATTGTGTCTCTTGTTTCTGCACTTGTGTGAGGCCTGGTGTTGTGTTGAAGAAGTGTTTCATTTCTCCTTCCAGTCCATTTGATTCTTCTTTTTAATGCAGTAAGAGTTTCAATATAACATTTAGGATTTATGGTTCCTTTTTCAAGAAAGTCTGCAAGAAAAACATGTTCAGAATTCCAAAAAATAGTCCATGTGACCTTCTCGACTGAGGCCTGAGTTTTGATTTTTTTGGCTGAGGGTCATGACCGCTTGTGGGGGTAGACCACAGACTGCCTTTCGTAATGATCTTTTAAGAAGTACTCACCTTTTTCAAAAATTTCAAAAAAAAAAAATTGGAGGAACTTCCCTGTAGTTAAGAATTCAGTAACAGCACACTGTTTGAACTGAACGCCTAAACACTCTCCCACTTTGATAAGTACTGGGTGACAAGATGTAAGCATCTGAGTGTGCGAGGTCAAGAATGACGGAGGGGAGACACCCAGTGACTACACAGATCCGGTTCTATCCAGATAAGGCTAACGCATCGGTTCCCAAAGCAGTGGTATTCATATCCCTGGGGAGTTGCTGGGCTGTTCAGATTCATGTGAAAAAATAATCAGTAACAATATTTAACTGTTACAAATCCTGGAAAATTACATTTGTGGTTTGTAGTTTTTATTTTTTAATTTATTTTACTGTTTGAGACAAGCTAAGAGAGAAGTGGGGAGGGCCCAGAGCAGTCTCCATAGTTGTGCACCATTAGTTGGGATGTAGTTTCATTCCACACAGGTGGATGTGGGGCCATGCAGCACAGGAACCGAACTGAGAGCCTCCCGCATGGGAGGCGAGAACCTTCACCTCTATCCTGGCGGTTACCAGTTGTGCCTCAGTTCAGCATGATGTGGGTTTGCACGGGCCAGGACTCGATCCCTGGACCTCATGGTTGCAGGGCAATCACTCAGCCTGCTGAGCTTTTAGTGTATATATTTTTCTTTCCTAACTTATTACCTCATTTCCACTATTTTACATTAAGATAGGCATTGAACAAAAGTGTCAGTATTTAAAACAGCTGTTTAAAAGACAAGGGGTACAATTTATAGAAAGGGGTTTAAAAGGGGTACACAAGTGGGAAAAGGTTGGGAACCCCTGGTCTAATGTAACAAAAAATTACAGTGGAGGCAAAATTTATCAGCTGGCTCTCATATTACTAAAAATCACTGCACTGTGCAAAATTGCTTAATGAAAACCACAGGACTTATTAGGAAGAGAAGGTTAGGGACACAACACAGCACCCAAAGAGCTTCATCAGTGACATGACTTTTTAAATCTAGGAACATAAAAAGTGGTAGCACAGTTTTACACGTGTTAAATGGTAAGGAATATATATATATAAGTACTAAAGTAAGTACGGGGTTTGCCTGGAGGACCTGAAGTGTGATTCTGAAAGGGGGCCTCAGACTTGTGGGTGGTTGTGACGTGGTGGGAATGTCATCTGAAAGCAGAACGGTAGTGGCTGGTGTGGCTTACGATAGGCATGCTGAACTGAGGGTGCCGGACGTAAGCGTCTGAGACGTTCTGTGTGTTCCTGTGAAGCTCAGTTCAGCTGGCTGTTGTTTTTTATGTTCACCTAGTGTTTCTTCTGGATGAAATTACATACAAGCAAATGTGAAGTTCACAGGATGATCAGATGTCTTCTGTCATGTCTATCGCATGGGAATAGATTCGCATTTTCACAATAGGCATTCTAGTGGGACTGATTCTGTGGGATATCGGCCCCAGTCCTCCCTGGCCCTGCTCACGCTAATGCTGAGCCCATGGAGCTCTTGGTTCCACACTTGGTAAAACACAGGTGGTCTCAAGAAATTTGATGAAGAAACATTTTTTTTTAAAGATATATTGTTTGAGAGAAAGGGGAGGGCCCAGAGCTCCATAGCTGCACATCATCAGTTTTGACATCGTTTTGTTCCACACGGGAGGGTGTGGGGCCATGCGGGGTGGGAAGTGGACTGGGGGTCTTCCACATGGGAGGCGTGCCCCAGTTCAGCATGTGGGTTTGCATGGCCGGGGCCAGGACTCGATCCTCGGACCTCATGGTTGCAAGGCAAGTACTCAACCTGTTGAACTGTCCCAGCTCCCTCAGACATTTTTTCCGAAGGTTGGTTGCATCTGGAGTGTGGCATTTTCTCAGAATAAAGAGAGTCAGCTCAGTTGTCCACACGTGTAGCGGAGTCGTCAGGACTGCAGAGCAGGTGTTTCCTGCAAAGGAGGAGACTAAGGACACTGCTTTGCTTTTCACAGGCACCTCACACTCTGGAGTGCAGCACAAGGGGCACGTGGAGATCCCCAACCTGTCTGATGAGAACAGTGTGGATGAAGTGGAGGTTTGTGCTTCCCAATTCCGCCTCTGGATCCTACGTCCTCTTATTCTCAGTTGGGAACCGTGGGCTGCTGTTCGAGAATAATCCCAGGCTTGGCCTAAGCGTTCAGAACCGCAGTCTGCAGAGGACTTCCTAGGTCGTGGTGCCCCGGGACCTTCCAGAGCGACGTGCACTGTCCCTGTACTTCAGCCAGTAGCAGGGCTCTAACGTTAGGCACCTTCGCCTTGGCAGAGAGAGCGTGAGAAGGAGCACTCGTGGGGATTGTATGAGTGCCCGCTCCTCACGCGTTTCCTTTGGAAACGTCAAAAGCTATCTGATTGCTCAGCACCCGCATTCCACAATGTGGATACCTCAAATTATTTACCACCTACTTCTGATCTCTCACTCAGATTAGTGTGAGCCTTGCCAAAGATGAGCCTGACACAAATCTCGTGGCCTTAATGAAGGAAGAAGGGGTGAGACTTCTAAGAGAAGCCATGGGAATTTACATCAGCACCCTGAAAACAGGTATCCCTTGAGTAGCTAACGTATGACTTAAGGAGATAGTTTTCCACCTGTCACACTAATTAAGGGATTTTGCATTCCTTTCTTTGGCAAATGGATAAAGATTTGGGAGGGGGGCTTGTTTCATCGCAAGGTCAGTGGTCTGTACACTCTGAGTAAGGGAAAGGTCTAGAGAACCAGTGCCGACCGGCTGGCGGCTGAGCACTGGAGGTGTGGTTAGTTCGTGTAGAGGTGCACTTTGTATAGTACAAGGGCCGCCCAGAAACTGTCCAGCATGCAATACGGAAAACGGAGGCATTCGTGGCTGGATTTTTTCCAGACAGCCCTCGTCGTACACAATGGATTTTGAAGACGATACCACAAAAGAATGTAAATATCTCAAGAAAGTTTTTGATATTGATTACATTGAAATAGTTTGGATGTGGTGGGCTAAGTAATGTGACTACTAGGAAATCCACAGTTGTATTTGACGCTGCCCTTGTATTCTGTGGGACAGGACTGCTCTCAAAACTTGGCACCCCACTCAGTACTGGAGCACAGTCCTGGGGTAACTGGTATCCGTTCTCCAGACACTAGGGGGTGATCCGAGTGCGAGTCACCGTCAGTTCAGCCCTGCCCTAGAATTCCAATGCTGCCGGCGTGTGCGGGTTGCTCATGGTGTGGAGCCCACGTGGAAGCGGGGGCCTCTCTGCTGATGGCACAGCTGATGGCTGCTCCACAGAGGGAGGGAAGGGTCTGGAGGCCGCCCCCCGTATCGGACCCCCGTACACTGACTGGTTGTCAACATTTCCAGCTGAGTCGGGTTTAGAGCAACCCCAGTGAACAGGCTGCGTTCGGTAGCGCACACTCGGGTGCCTATGTGGCGTGGACCACGTGCTGGGTGAAGAGGTCCTGCTTGTGAAGCTGCAGGAAGCCCTGACCTCAGCTTCTGAGAATTAACTTCCAAGGGCTGGGATCTATCTTTACAGAGTTCACGCAGGGCATGATTTTGCCCACACTGAATGGAGAGTCAGTAGACACACCTGGTCAGCCAGTGCTGAAAACTGAGGCACGCAAGGTGAGTGGCTGTCTGGAAACGGAGCTGGGGCCCCGCCTCCTCGTTCCAGCCCCAACCCCGAGGCCAGAGCAGCACGTGGTGCTGTTCAGAGTCTGCCCATCTTCCACCTGGTTTTTATTCATTACAACTACCGGTAGAGCAAACGGAAGCCATTAGGGCTGCGGAGTCTGCCTGTCGACTGCGTTTAACACATTATGTCACAGGCCCAGGCGCTGCTCACTCTCTCCCGTCTTCAGTGTTACTTCTAATTGGGTGTCGCTGTTTCCGCTGTTTCGTACGTGGGTGCTAGCGGTCTCATCGAGGGGGTGAGTTAGATCACTGACATCTATCAGGACATTAATCCATTCCACCTTATTTGCACCTTGAGCAGATGTTTTTTCTGGGAATGATTTGCATAGTCCAGGCTCAGCACTTGGTTTTCAGGCCCGTTGCTTATCGTCAGCACCGTGGAGGATATTCTGGGGGTGGGCGTGGGGGGATTTCATCCAGTTACCTCAGCGTAGAAATTCTGTTTGAGAAATTACACTGAGCTCTTCAGAAATGCGGAATGATTTCACATTTCCTTTGGCCGGTGGGGTCTTAGATTATCCGTCTTCCCTCGCCTATTACAGAGGGGGGTCTTCTCAGTAGGAATTGAGGGTTTTAAATTCTCTCCACCCTCCTGGAATAATTGACCTTGGAGGTGAACACGTCTGTGCCTGAAGCCGTGTTAAGTGACGTTTCACTGTTATTCTGAACGGACTGTTTCCACTAACTTCCACAGATGAAGTCTGCGCCTTCAGCAACTCCGGCCAGGCCTGTTGGTGTCAAAATCCCGACTTGTAGGATCAGCCTCAGGGATACCTTCCTGACGTCCCCCGAGGAGCTGTACAGAGTGCTCACCACCCAGGAGGTGAGCGGGCTGCCCGGGCCAGTGCCGCATCCTCAGGGCAGGGAAGCTCGGTTCCCCCGGCTCTTCAGAGTACGAGCCTCGTCTCACATACGTTTCGGGTCATGTGAGTGGGAGCCCCTGGGAGTCGTTCTTAGAAGATGGGTCTAAAGTCACGTCATGGATTACAAAGAACCACAGTAGACTCTCAGTTAACCGGCACCCAGGGGGCCTGGTAGATGCCGGGTAAGTGTAAGTAGGCTCTTCCTTCAGCAGACGGTCCCGCTTCCAGTTAACAGAATTACCTGAGACACCGCCTGGTCTCTGGCGGATAAGAGCAGACCCTGACCTGGTCGCTGGGCAGAGCGGGCGGGTCTTTGGACACCAGAGCGGAGCACGCAGCTCTCGTTTGGAATTGGTCCCTGGGTCCCACGGGGAGCCGTGCGTCTCCGCCCTACTTTGCGTGTGTCTTTGTCTCTGGCAGCTGGTCCAGGCCTTCACCCACGCTCCTGCCATGCTCGAGGCCGACAAGGGCGGGAAGTTTCACCTGGTGGACGGCAGCGTCACCGGGGAGTTCACAGATCTGGTGAGTCCGCGGCGGCCCCCGTCTGGTCAGAAGAGGAACATGTCCCCCTTTCAGCTCAGGGCGTAAAACTTAAAGTTGTAGTCTCTTTGGTTAGTTTGTTTTTTCCAGAGAATTCTGCAGTTTGAATTCTCTTGCTGTCCTAGAACTCTGTCCTTAGTGGAGTTAAACCTAGTACCAGTGCCGCCCCCAAGCAGCGTCGTAGCGCAGAGGAGACCCCGGGTGGGAGGCTGGTGCTGGTCCGCTGAGGGGCCTGCAGGGCGGCCTGACCTGTGCGGTCATTGCAGGTCCCTGAGAAGCACATCGTGATGAAGTGGAGGTTTAAGTCTTGGCCAGAAGGTAAGTTGGTTTATGGCCTTTGGCTCCAGAACCACCTCCCGAGCCCGGAAGCAAGCCCTGGGTGAGACCTCCCTCCCCTCCACTGTCCCCAGGGCACTTTGCCACCATCACCTTGACCTTCAGTGACAAGAACGGAGAGACGGAGCTGTGCATGGAGGGCCGCGGCATCCCCGCGCCTGAGGAGGAGCGGACGCGGCAGGGCTGGCAGCGCTACTACTTCGAGGGCATCAAGCAGACATTCGGCTACGGCGCTCGCTTGTTCTGAGGCCGGGGCGGGGGCTCACAGGACCGCCATCCCGGCCACTGGCTGGGGGCTGGGGCCCCCGCCTCCGCCTGCCCCTGTCGCTTGTGCATGTTTTCCGCTGGGTGGGATCAGAAGGCCATGTCTTCTGTGTGTACATATGCTAAATAAACGTAATTTAAAAAACAGACCTGCAGCCTGTGTTCATGAGGTGGCTACATGTTGGGATCCCTTGAAAGTTTTGAATTTCCAAGAAAAAAACAACTTCCCCAATTAATGTAGTAAAAAGAAAAACTGGAGTAAGGCCTGGCCTCCAGGCTGGAGAAATGTGGGAGGTGCCAGGGGAGCCTCTTCCCACCCGGCCGTCCTGAGCAGCTCTGCTCCCTCACAGGACGGGAGGAGGGCGGCCATGTGGACAGACCTCCTGGGCCCCCACCCCAGGCCTCCGCGACCCTGCCCCCGGGGCAAGGGAGCTGCTCGTTACTGAGCCGTCGCTGTGGAGCAAACGCAGCTGCTTTGCGCCACCTCGCGTGACCCCATGAAAGGCCTGTGAAGTGGGTACGGCCATCGCTTCTGTTACAAGGCCTGACCGCCGCCGACAGCGCCAAGTCTACGCCGTGCCGGCCGCCCGGTCGCTGGGCTGTCCCCACGTAGGCTGCTGAGTCCCGGGTCCGCATCCCTCCTGCAGTGGGAGTTCCAAGCCTCAGCCTCCAGGAGGAGGAGGAGGAAATGAACCTCCCTTATTGGAGAACTTAAGTTCCTGGTTCCGTTCACTGCGTTTACGGACCACCAGGTGCTGGGGAGGTTCCATGGGGCTCGCGCTGCAGGAGGGAGCGTCGCTTCCCGGGGGGCTGGCGCCCCAGATCCGGCTGTGCCTGCGAATCCAGACACCCCACCAGCCGCGGCAACAGCTGTCGTCCACCTCAGGCTCTGCCAGCTGCAGGGGGCGCTGACCCGGAGGCTGATCCTACCCCTGCAAGTGGGCCAGAGCAGTTAAGAGCAGAAAACCAGCACCGACCTGGATAATTCAGACCCACCCCCAGCCCCTGGGTGTGGAATTGGAATTAAATGCTGGAATGGGAGCTCATTTGCATCTAATTTGCATTACATCTGCCTCGGGGGCTTAAAAAGATGACAGTCCAGCCTGAATGGCATCGATGGCCTCTCCTAACAGACCCGGGACAACCAGCTTCCGAGAAACCCTGAGTTTATAAACCTTCATAAAAACCAAAGCACCAGGCAAAGCTCCGTCATGATCCACCCGGTAACCGGTCCCCTCGCTGGGACTGACGGCCGATCCATCACCCCTGCTGCCCGGCTGACGGCTCATCATTAGCCGCCTGAGCCTCCGAAGCGCAACGATGTCACTAAAAGCATAACGATGTCAATAAAAGCACAATGACGTCCCACTAAAAGCCCTGGGTTGGGGTGTGGGGTTGCATCGCACACATGCTGCTGCCTAGCAAGTGGGGCGCGTTGTTCTCCTCGGTGTAGCCGGGTAACGGCTTGTAAGGAGGCGCTGGAGACGCAGGTGCACGGGGCCCGTCCAGCAACTGTGCCGCGTCCGGACCGCGAGCCCCAGGCTTCCCCTGGAGCCGGGGTGAATATTTCGAAAAGCTGGTTAACTGGCCAAGGACTCTGCTCACCGGAGACCCCGCCCCCCGTTAAATGCAGAAAAGGGGGCAATCTCCACTTTGAGAAGCACCTCAACGTGTTGAGAACCTACCTGGAACGGAGGAGCCGAAGGAGCACGTTTGGGTCCCTTTTGCAAATAATGGGGACAAAGGGTCTGAGACGCCCTAACTTGCAGGGGCCCAGGGAGCTCGGCCAGGTCTGGCAGGGTTTGTACGGCTGTTCTCAGCCCTGGTCCCCAGCCGGTCTCGCCCCCACCAGGACCTCCCGGGGGCAAAGCGAGCGGAAGCGGCTCACGACCACCTGAGCTGGACACGGCGGTAGCCCCCAGGGGAAGACCCACCAAGACTCACGCCCCAGGCCCTCCTGTCCCTGAAACCCGCCGCTCCGAAGTCCTCCCTCCCGCGGGTTCAGTGAGGCTCCCGTCCCGCTGTCCCCTGACTTCCAGGCGTTTGAATAAACACCCTTTTACAACCAACCCACCTCCCAGCCGCTTGGCTGTGGCTTCTCTCTGTGGCCTCACGTGGCAGCAGCTGAGCCGGCTCGGACATGACAGACAGGCGAAGCTGGCTACTCAGGGTGGGCAGCCACCGTGAGCATGGGTTACGTGTAGACGGCGTGTGTACACGACACGGTCAGTCAGAGCCGTGAAAAGATTCCTGAATGTCTCCGTTGTTCAGCTTTCTGCCAAAAAACCGTAAGACGCACACATGCTCCTTGTACCGAATTTGCCAAATTGGAGGGAGACTTGGCCCCCGGCTGGTGGCCGAACCTCCTGCCCCTCCTGGGACGTTCCGGCTGCACTGAGGTGTCTTTGGACCGTGGTCCAGGACCAGGAGCACACGCTTACCTCTGGGTGAGGGTCAGGAACGTGGCTCCCTCGCCTCGTTCTGCTTCCTGCCGCGCCTGCCGCTTCCCCAGGGGCCGGGCGCCGCGTCCGTGTGCCGAGGACACCAGCCCAGGCGGCTGCAGCCGTGTGGGCAGCCCCGTGCAGCCAGTTCCCCGGGGCCGTGCTGGGGCTGCCACAGCCGTGGATTCGCCTCTGACCCCGGGCAGCCCTCCCCCGGCTGCAGTCGGCATCCTGACCTGTGGGCCCCCGTCTCTGTGCAGCAGAAACTGGGGCGGGAACAGCTGGTGCCCAGCGGGGGTGGGACGGCTCCCTGGGGTGCTCCCCACCCTCCTCACCTGCCTGTGCCCGGGGGGCCCAGGCAGGAGCCTGGCCACCCACCACGGCCTCCCGATGGGCTGCCGTTTGTGGGAACGGGTCTCAGTGGGTCTTTCGCCAACGTGAAGCGCTGTCCTGCGAACTTCCAGGAGGTGGGAGATGTGAGCGCCCGGCTACATCTCTACCATCTTTTGTCTCCCCATCTGTCACACACACACGCACATGCACAAACACGCACACACGCGTGTGCACACGCACATGCCCCCCTAGGCGTGGCCAAGCCCTGACCCATGTGTTTCCAGTTAACGCAAGAGCCCTCAGGCCCACAAACGACTGCACCGCACGGGTTCCAGCCGCTCACGTCCCCACTTCTCGCAGCCGCGGGGTCGGGAACGGGTTCCGGGCCCTGAAACCCGGCTGCAGGGTCAGCAGGGCCTCCCCCCGGGGAGATGCTGGGGACCCAGCACCCAAAGTGCCTCCCCAGCCAGGCCCGGGGCCGCGGGCGGGGGCTGGGCTTCAGCCTCCCCTCCGGGGTGTTGCGGCCCAGCCCACCCAGCACCCAGTGGGGACCCTGAAGCTCCTCACTGTGGGGAGTAGTCCTGACCGAGCCCCTTCTCGCCCTGGCCATGCACTGGCATCCGCTCACCCACAGACGACCGGGGGTGCAGCACCCGGCTCGGGCCGCCCGGGGTGCCCAGTCTAACCCGGTGGCTCTACTGGCTCCAGGCAGGGGCTGCGGCTCCCGGGTCCCCACCTGGCGCTCCGAGTGCCGAGCGCAGGGAAGGAACAGAATAGACACGAGGCTGGACTTTCCACACCCGCCTTCCCCTTCGATCCTCAGAGCCTCCCGCGAGGTGCTGAGAGGAGGGACAGGATCAGCCGACGGCAGGTGCCCGGGACTGTGAGCGATGCTGAGCCCGAAGAGCCTTGGGAAGGGCCGTGGTCCAGGTGGGCGGAGGTGCCCGGCTGCCGGAGGCGCTGAGGGGCACGGCCGTGGGGCTGGCATCACCCAGGCCTGGGCCCGTTCCGCTTCTGACACTGATTGGCCGGGAGCCGCCCTCACCCACCTGTATCCCAGTCACCCACCTGCCAGGTGAGACCCCTGCCCACCGCGCCGTGCCCGCCGCAGGCCGAACCAGGGACCAGGCCGGGCTCACAGACGCCACCCCAGGGCTGGAAAGACCCCGGTCACCCTGCTCTGGCTGCCCCTCAAGTGCGTCTGGTCCAGCAGGGACTTCCCTGCTCGGTGCTGCGCGGGCCGTGCTCACGGCCGGGGAGGGACGTCCCCTCAGTCGTCTCCGTCACGGCGAGGCCCACGCTCTGGCCCGGGACCCTCCAGGGGCCGGTGGGCACCGCAGCCGGGAGCCCAGGGAGCTGGGCTGACGCGGAGCCGGGCTGGGACCCTGGCCCACCACCCACTCGCTGTGTAGCTGAGGGTTCGTCCTCGGCTCCCCCGTCAGATCCCTTGTCCCTGAAACAAGGGTGACGAGACAGACACACCGAGCGCCGGGCATGGTGGCGCTCGGGTGACACTGGGCCGCGCGGGTCCCGCCCGCTGGACGGAGGCTCAGCGAGGGGGCTGCTGAGCTGGGGGCGCATCCCTTCCCCATGCGGAGGCTTTTCGGGGTCCGGAGGTGCAGGTGGGCCAGGAGCCCCCGGGCAGCGCTGGCCGCGGCCCGGCGCCCGGCCTCGGGAGGGGGAACGTCTCCGGGCCGCCGTCTTCCCATCGGGACCATGGGGACCGCGTGACGGTAAGCGGCCTGCTGTCGTGTGCCGTCGCCCCGCAGTCCGCTCACACCGTGGGACGTGGGGGCTCGTCCGTTTCGTGAAGGTCCCCAGGTCGGGCAGGTGAGGGGGTCCCCAAATCCACGCGGGACTTGACTGTGGCGTCACGGGCGCGGCCAAGTGCTGCCCACGAAGGAAGACAGCGTGGCCGCGGGCCGTCCTGCGCGACGACACACGGAGCGCCCCACGGGAGGACAAGGCGTTTCCCCCGTGGGGCCGCGGACACGCGCCGGTTTTCACCAGGAACCCGTGTTTCCATCCAGACGGCTCCTGCGCGAGCTCTGGGGCGCGCCTTCGTTTCTGACCCGGTGTCAGGGCCCGCACAGCCGCGGCGCTCGCCCTGTTCTCCGGGGCCGCCGCCGCTCAGGAGCGGCCGCTGCAGCCCACGTCACACGTCACCCGGGACCCAGGACCGGGGGCGACTCAGCCCCTCGTGTCCACGTGGGGACATCGTCCCGGGCGCGTCCCACACGCTCCGGAGGTATTTCCCGCGTCGGCTCTGACGCAAGGGCGCAGCCGGGCTGGACGCCGGGCCGGGACGTGACGCCGGGACATGACGTGACGCTGGGCGGGGACGTGACGCCGGGACGTGACGCCGGGCCGGGACGTGACGTGAGGCCGGGCCAGGACGTGATGACGCCGGGCCGGGATGTGACGCCGGGCGGGGACGTGACGCCGGGCCGGGGACGTGACGCCGGGCGGGGACGTGACGCCGGGCGGGGACGTGACGCCGGGCGGGGACGTGACGACGCAAGGCCGGGACGTGACGCCGGGACATGACGCCGGGACGTGATGACGCAGGGCCGGGACGTGACGCCGGGACGTGACGTGACACCGGCTCGGAAAGAGCGGGTCCTCCAGGCGGGACGTGGGGGACGCCGGGCAAAGCCCCTGAGAAGGACGACTCGGAGGGGCCGGCAAGAGCCGCAGCGGTTTGTGCCGCACGGGCCGGGCAGCGGGTCGGGGACGCTGCACCCGGGACGCGGGCGCCGCCACAGCTCGGGGCTCAAGGCGGGAGGGACGGGGCCCCCAGGCACCGCTCGGCAATGTCGGGGTGCGGCCCCGGCGGCGAGGGGATCCGATCCCGGAAGCTGCTGAACACCCCGCAGCGGTGACGTGAGGTGACAGCGCGTGCGGGTGGAGGAGCCCTGGTGCATCGCGTCCTCCCCGCGGGGCCGCGACGGGGCGGAGACGGGCCTTGGGGAGCAAGTCCCCGGCGGCGTCGCCCTGCAAAGGCGCAGAGCAGCGGACTCTGCCGCTAAAACGCCACGAAGGGGCGGCGACGGGGACAGTGTCTCCAGGGCCCCCGGGCGGGCGCGACCGAGGCGGGGACGGGCCTCCGGGCGGCCCAGCTCCGGCCTCGAACATCCCCGGCCTCCGTGTCCTGTGTCCCCGCGGGACGCGCTGGGCAGCAGCCGGGGCCCCGGGACCGGTGCCGACACCGCCCGCCGCGCGCGCCCGAGGCCGCAGCACCCGCGCCAGGAACGCGGGGGCGCGCTCGTAGGGGTGGGGCGGAGACAGGCAGCGGCGGGCGCGCGACACGACGCTCCGGCTCAGCGCGCGGGGCGGTCCCGTCCCCTCTGGAGCGCGGAGCCCCGTCCCTCGGTCTCCACCGCCGCTCTGCGGGCGGGTGGGGTGGGACCGGGGTCTGTCTGTGCCTGCGGGTGCTGGATGCGGATGCAGGTGCGGGTGAGGTGCTGGGTGCGGGTGCAGGTGAGGTGCTGGGTGCGGGTGCTGGTGCTGGGTGCAGGTGAGGTGCTGGGTGCGGGTGGGGTGCTGGGTGCGGGTGTGGGTGGGGTGCTGCGTGCGGGTGCTGGGTGCGGGTGCAGGTGGGGTGCTGGGTGCAGGTGCGGATGCAGGTGCAGGTGAGGGGCACACAGGCCTGCAGGTAACCCCGCCCCAGGCCAGTGCAGCTCCCCGGCTGCAGGTGGAGACCCCAGAAGCACCCGCCACTCTGCACCCACTTCCCCGAGGCTGTGCTCTGGGCCCCTCGAGCACCTGCAGGTCCTGAGACGCAGACGTAAGGGTTGGGGCCCCGGAAGCCTCACTGACCGGCCTCAGGGGAGCGAGCGGCGGGCGGTCACCAGGTGTGACCCCGGATAAGATGACGGGGCTGCACCCCCCACCACACACACGAGCGAGACACTCGTGCCGGACCCCCCAGCCCAAGGTCTGAGAACCGTCTAAACCTGTAAAGAATTCCTATGAGTTTATTTCAGCCACACTGAGGACAATCGCCAGGAAGCAGAATCTCGACGGATTGAGAAGACGCTCCAGGGGAGGCAGGCTTGTGGTTTATCTTGTGCATTAGAATGAAAAGAGGAGACACAAGGAGGGTCCCACAGAACCCTTTGTGGTGGATGAACGGGGCAGGTCTGGGCCAAGCCCGAGACTCTGGGTTTGGATAAAAAGGAAAAACAGAAACACACACCTCTTTTCCAGGTTAGTAACTAGCATTCACAGCTCAGAGGCGGTTTTTGAGGAACAAGGCAGCAGCGAGGGGCTCGTGTGGAGGTTGTGCCCCGAGGGGTCCGGAAAAGGTCACGGTCACACTTCAGAGGTTTCTTAGGTGCAGAAACACACGCCAGGCCCGGCTCCCCCTTGAGCTGTGTGTTCACCCCCAAGATAACTCGCGGACGACAGTCCTAACCTGACCCCCCAAATGAAGTATCCTTTTATGATGCTTTTCCCATCACTCCAGTGTACGGACAGTCTTTGGAAGCAAATGACACCATTCTATTTACAGCATTCTGATTTTTGGAAGTGGTATCTCTATATATTGATAAAATATGGTAATTCTCGATCGCTGACCATGTTGAATTCTAGAAAACGTAGCATTCCTACTGGTGAAAAACATGATTAGTTACTGATCATCTACGTTTCTGTTACATCACAATTAGAGACAAGTTCTATATGGAAATAACTCCAAGAACGATCACGTACTTTTTCCACAATGAAACCAGTCAGATTTGCTTCAGCCTCCAAGAGAATGTTTATGTGACATTAAAGGAACGTAGCCGTGAGCTGCACTTTTTTATTTTCTAAACGGAACACAAGTTCCCATTGTGGAGGCTCCAGGCCTGTGGCTTGAACGCACCGTGACGCACCGTTCATGAGAAATCTGCGTTCAAAGCCTCCCGTGCAGCCACTTCTGGGCTCTGCGTGCCGGCCCCGTCCGTGCAGCCCACGTGCCAAATCGCGGCTCGGCTGGTGAGCGCGGGTGACGCGGGGGTGACGGTTCCCACCCCGCGGCCCCACACCCACCTGTGAGGAATGAAACCACGTCACAGCCAGTGACCTACAACTACGGAGCCGGCACCGGGCCCTCCTGCCTCCTCTCCTTTTCTCTCTCACCTCTCATGCAACAATAAAATAAATGTTTTTAAAAAGAAAGAAAACCTCAGTTTATGCTAAAGATCAGGAGCTCAGAGGGACACCGGCGATGTCAGTGGCCCAGCTGGGGGCCGTGAGGGAAGGCGAGTGCGTGGGGGTGAGGGGTGTGGTGTGGGGAGCCCTCAGAGGCGTTAGGAAGCACTAAGCTGGCCTCGGGGTCCTGCCTGGGGGTCTGGCCTTGGGGTCCTGCATGGACAGCAGCCCCCTGAGCAGCCAGGCCCCAGGGTAAGGTGACCAGACGTCCCGCTTTTGGCGGGACAGTCCCGATTTTTAACAATGTGTCCCGTGTCCCGCGGCGTTTTAAAAAAGTCCCGATGTTTGGAAAGAATGCATGACAAGCTAGGGAACGGCGGGAGATAGACCCAATTTTTAATCAAGAACCCCCTCCCCGCCCCCCGGTCAATGGTGTCCCGCTTTACCAATGTTAACATCTGGTCACCTTACCCTAGTGAGATACCTGTGACATGGAAAATACTAACATTAGCCAAAAGAAACCTAGCGTTTGGGCACCTGCTACACTATATTCCTATTACGAGGCCTCCTTGCTTTTTAGGATTATCATTTTTGAGGGTTTAGAAACATCTTCACATCCGACCTAGTGTTTTCTTCTCGTTAAGTTTCACTGGTCTCTGTTTTCTTTTTCTACAGCCTTGTTCTGTCCTTTCATTTGGGGCGTCTGTCTCCTGGCTCTGGCTGCCCCCATGCTTGTTCCTACGCGTCAGGTGGAGCCGGTCCGAGACGGGCCTCAGGGCGGCGTCCTGCGGGGCCGTCCCCCTGGTCACCTGCGCTGGGTGCTGCAGGTGTGTCCGTGCAGTCCTGCTGCATTCGAGCCTGGACCGTCCAGGGGAGGGATGTGCCCTCGGGCATTGGCCGTGATGCAGGTCCCGGCCCCGCGGAGCAGGGTCACTTCAGCGGGGACGAGTTGCTCGCCCGTGACCCGACGCTGCCCAACAACCGTGTTGATTTGGGGGCCTCTTGTGAGGGGCTCTGGTGAAGGTCAAGCTCAGCCAGTGCCTGGGCCCCACCTGCCCGGGGCTCCTTGACGGGAGCTGACAAGTGACCTGCAGGTGACTGACACTTCGCTAGGCTTGCGGGTGCCTGGCAGAGACTAAGCTGTGAAGTACAGCCGGCGGCTTAGTGCTGCGGCTGATGCTGCTCAACAAGAGGCCGGGGACGCGCCGAGGCCCCACGCGGCTTCTCTGGGGTTCGTGAACCTTTGAAGGATTATAGGAAAGTCCGTTGTATGAGCCAAGATGGGCTGTTTGCATGAAAAAGCCACTGAGAGCGAGTTGGGCGGGGAGGGGTCTCAGGGAATCACCAGGGTGGGCTCATTACGTTCGCTGGGTTGATGGAGACTCCGAGGTGGCCACCACCTGTAGGCTGGGTGGTGGGGAAGCTCAGCAAGGGAGCGAGGGCTTCTGCCAGCGCCTCCGTCTGGGAGACAGCGGCCCCTTAGGCCCCAGCTCTAACCAGACAGCTCGGTTCCTCCCTGCAAGTCCCCGGCTGCTCTGAGCTGCTGCCCCAGGCGGGAGCTCGGAGCAAGTGAGTGTCAGCAAGTCCATGCGTGGGCCCTGGGAGAGGACCGTCAGGCAGCCACGACTCCCACTGCGCTTCACGTGCAGAAGGGACGAGGACTTCTCTTCCGGGTGACAGAACCCGGGCTGGGACCCTCCTGGTGTTTACCTGCCACACGTGGGGGTGACGCCAGCCCTTCCCACACCCCCATCCCTCCTCCCCGTCTCCAAGCGGCTGCTTCTGCAGATCCTTAGTGATGGGACATCTGTTCAGCTACACCACACACAGGTGGTTCTCGGTGACGGCTGTTCTGCGCTGTAATTCTGATGTGGTTGTGGGAGGAGCCACGCACAGTATCTCTCTACCTCGCCACCTTGACTGCAAGCCTGATTGTAGCTTTAATCTGCATTTCACTGCTGACCAATGATGTTGGGCATTTTACTGAGTGCTCACTGGCCATGAGTAAACCTCCTTTTATGGAGTATTGGTTCCATTTTTTCCTTAATTTTTTTGAATAGTCTTGTTTATTGAGTTTTACAGTTTTTTGTATGTGAAGGCTGTCAAGAAAGTATCCAGCCATGTTATATGAAAATTAGAAGCATTTATGGCTGGATATTTTCTAGCCAGTCCTCGTATTCTGGGTAGAAAGCCTTTGTCAGATAAAGTAGATATTTTATCCCAGTCTGGGGTTTGCATTTTCATTTTATTGTCTTCTGAAGCTTGCATTTTGATGAAGTTCAGTTTATCAATTTCTTTTTTGTCGTGCTTTGTGTCCTAAGGAATTATTATTTTTTTAAAGATGTGTTTTATTGTTTTTGACAAAGACAGACAGAGAGAAGGGAGAGGTCCAGAGCCGTCTCCAGTTGTACGTCATCAGTTCTCAACATGGTTTCGTTCCACATGGTGGGCGGGGGCCGTGCAGGGTGGGAGCTGGGCTGGGGGTCTCCCGCATGGGAAGCACACCCCAGTTCAGCATGTGGGTCCACACGGGCTGGGGCTGGGATTCAATCCTCGATCCCCAGGGCTGCAAAGCGAGCATTTAACCTGTCAGCCATCCCGGTTTCCCCAAGTAATTGTTGCCTAACCCAAAGTGAGATTCCCTTTTCTATTTTCTCCTAGAAGTTTCATATTTTAGTCTTTATGTCAGACCTATGATTTAATTACTGTATATGTGAGGTAAGGTCTGACGGCGAGGAGGAAAAAGGGGCCGTATGCTAAACCTGACACGCTGAGGCGGCCAGCACTGCAGGTGCTGCAAACTCAGAGAAAAGTAACCACATAGGACGGTCTGACCATAAAAGTTCCTGAGAGCAGGTCACAACAGCCGTGTTGTAGGCCTGTCGCTTCCCTGACAAAGGTCAGTCTTCACCGTACGTGAGCCCGTCTGTTGTCTTTGCGTCTACGATGCCTCACCTCTGAGAGCTCCGTGGTCTTTTCCAGACGGCTCAGGGCACAACCTCAGGACATTACAGGAGGAGACCACAGACCCCCTCACTGTTGTCTTGCTCTCCGAACACCATCTCTATATGCTGTAAATGTTCATTAACTATCCTGTACCGTTAATGTAAAAGCAGTGATTCTCCATTTTCCCTTTTATCCAATCCGAGCTTGCCCCACCCTGCTTTCTCCCACCCCCTTAACCTACCACCAGTGCATTTCATGGAATCTCCTCCTTTGTGTCTAATGTAGAAAATAGACGGCAAATCTGCCATTCTCTAGAGTTCCCTGGAGCATTTTCTCAGTCTTTTGAGATTCTGCTTCCTGGCAACAGTCCTCAGTTTAGCGCAAATAAACTCAAAAATTCACTACAGATTTGGACATTTCTTACACTTACTTTGCACAGTTGGCAGGAAGCGCCCCTAGGACTTGGCACTAGGTACCAGGGGCCCAGTGGGAACTTTGCATCAGGTGAACTTGGATGAGTTTTTCTTGGAATTCTGGAACTGTTTTAAAGTAGTAAGCTCTAACTTTATTTGAGCTGTTCTTAGAAAAAAAAAATTCCTTGAGGTGACATTAAAGGTTAAGGGGTTGAGATAACGCAGGGACAGGAGGAAAAAAATGAGCGGCTGGTTTTCAATTTTGGCTTTTCAATTGGAATTGCTCCCTGAAACGACTGAACAAAGCCTTTCGCTAAGTAAGAATCTGAACTCATTCAGCTCAAGATGAGGCACTGACTTCCTCCTGCTCAAATTTTGGGGCTTGTTTGGTGACCAAGAATCTATGGGGAGGTGTCAGCAGGTGACCCTCAGGACAAACAGGCCCCATAAGAAGTTCCAGTGCGTATCCACGGTGCTGTCACCCGTCCTCTGATTAGCACCAATGGCGTCATTCAAACTCAGCCAGGTCCATTTTCCGGAGCTTTTCGTCTCCCTTGGCCCAAAGCGCTTCCCACAGTGCTCCCTGACCCACGATTGGCTCCTCCTGGTGGACACAGCCCTTCCTCTGAACAGTCTATGCATCTGGATGAAGGGACGTATGAACCAGCCTTACTGAAAGCAGACATTCCGCACTATCATCAAGGACTTGTTAACCAGCTTAAAATCGTGACTCAGGCACTGACTTCCCATGACAACTTCAACGACGGCAGCTCACAGGGGAGCCATGAACTGCGGGCTCCCACCACCGCCTCACCAGCCCCCCTCCACTCAGAGGATCAACCACGCTCGTTCAGATCCTGTCCCTGAGAACAGTGTCCACGTCAGCCCTACCTGAACCGGAGACTGGTTAGTCTTACATTTCCCCTCATGGCGCTCAGCGGGCTCGTAAAATGAGGCTCGTTCATGTGCTTACCTGTTCACTACCCAGTCGGAACCGCACCTGTTCGTTTGCTGCTGTCACTGGTGACGCCAGTGCAGTGCCTGGCGCGGGAATAGCGCTCCACGTTTATTGGCCGACAGAGGCAGGTGTAGCTTTCTGAGTATTTTATTGGGGCAAACCAATGTATGCATCTGCGTGGGATGGTTCTTACGTTATCTCAAGAAACTCCCCTTTAGATTCTGACCAACGTGCTCTCAATACTATTTATAGGTTCAACCAACCAACCACGTGAAGAAAGAGAACCATCATCTGACAAAAACGGGTTGTGGGCGGGGCCGGGGGCCGTGAGGGAGGAGAAAAGAGGGACATTCTAACACGTCACTGACATTTTTATTGACATTTCCCCATCTCCTCCTCAGCTTACATGAGCATCACAGTGATGGAGCAGAGTTATCACAGCACCTCTTGCAAATTCCAGGTTACAAGTAAATTGGTCAATGGAAAAATAAGGGGACAACAAAGTAAGATCTCAGCTCCCCGTAAGCTCTTTCTGGGTCCTTGTCTGTCTCCTCCCCCTTCTCTTCATATCAGCTGCCTTCATACAAAGGGATCAAGACTGTGGGCTTGCTGGCTGAATCCACAGCGATTTCACCAGTGTCCTGTGAAGAACCATCCAGCACGCCTCGTCACACCAACCATCGGTTTAACATCACAGAAGTACTGACAAGACCTAGTTGTAGGGTGCGGACAAATTACCACTCTGCCCACGTCAGTGAAATGTCCCAACCTCCTGTGGAAGGCCGGGCCAGGGGACCAAGCTTTGCACACGAGAAACCTGGGAACAGCTGAAAAAAGCAGCCTTCGTGCATGGAAGGATCCACTCCTCCACTAGGGCAGCCGGGTAGGACACACGGCTCAACACCAGGGTCCTGCTCTGGTTCTTCCACTCGGCTCCCCACTCCTCCAAAAGCACAGAGCTCTGGGCGCTGCTTACAGCGCACAGGAACGGCAGCGTAAGAGCCGCTGCGTCTGCAGGGTCGGGTCAGTGTAACTCACACCACAATGAACCAGTTTAAGGCCCCTTGTCACGTGGAGGGTGTGGCGGGGAAGACCTCGCGCACAGCTCCTCAGCAAGCCCCTCCCAAGCGTGGATGGGCAGCGATACCTGCAGACTCACATTAGACGTGAATAAACATTTTCTATAAGGGCGCAGGCTGAACCTCTGTGGTTTTCTCCCCAGAAAAGACCCAATCCATGCTTGGAGAACAGGCCACTGGAAATGACAAAAGGAGCAACAACTTTTTCTAAACACTTAAAAGACAAAGGGATGGATGCAAAGAAATCCTAGCATTTCTTCTGTGTGAGGCAGGAAGCCAGCTTTCTGGTTCGGCCGTCTGGGCACCTGGCGTTTGGCTAGGAGCCTGGACACTCCATTTCGTGAGGATAAAGCTGAGGAGAGTGCGGACACACGTGTCTCCATGTGGAAGGTATTCCGATAAACTGGTTTCATGGATTAAGGTGCCCGCTGGGCACTGAGCTTCCACGAGAAGCACGTAGCAGCAAACGGCTTGCTCAATGGCCAACAAGAATCCTCTGACTTTCACAACTGCTTTGGACTACACTGAGTTTACCTGTGTGATGTGCTCAACAGTTCCTGGTCTTGAAGGTAGAGAGAAGGAAAACCACGGCTCTCCTCCCTTCCTAACCACACAGGTTATAGCAAGTAGAGATTAGGATCCACTCGCTCACCTAGAACAGAAGACACCCTGAGAACCAGTCAACTGCACTTAACCTTCTCTAGGTGGTTTTGCCACATCCCTATAAATTCTTACAAGTTACCCAAATTCTCTTTCTTTACTGCCCGTGGCATTACTGTGACAAGTGGCCAGAGATCCTCATCAGGTTGGAAAGGGAGGGTGAGGGAGGGAAACAGGGCGGTAGGGAGAGAGGTGACCACCTTCCCTGAGAAGCCAGGAAACGTCACGTAAGCCATGCCTCCTGGTTTTGGCTAATAGAACGTGAAGCGTGTTCCATGCTACGAAGTTCAGGCACGCCGTGCCATCATAAGGAACAGATACAGGCTCCCTCGAGGAGGGAAGAAGTCAGTCCCGTCTCCTAAACAGTAAGGCTGAGTGTACAAGGGCACAGTATCTGAGTGCGATCCCCCAGACACAGCACCGGCACAGGTCAGTTTTCTTTGGAGATGGAATTCTAAAAACCAAGACCTGGAAGGCCAGAGAGAAAGGAATGCCAAGCGCAGGACGGAGGGATTACAGGGAGACAGCATGAGGAGACGCAGCTCCCCGCTTCTGAAAGGCCTTGGGCAAACACAGCCCTTAGTAACTGCAGATTTCTGCTCACCTTCCACGAACGACGACACGAAGTGGAATCCTCACCTTGTCGTGAAAGTTTAAGACAGTGGCTAAAGGACCAAGATGCTGAGTTCTTTAAATAAGCAAGCTGTACTCGGGGCTCTAAAGAGAATTTTCAAAGCAGAGCATAAAGTTAGAGGGTGCCAACACCCCGGGACATTTTCTTTAAATGTTTACTTGCTTAGAATGTGCACCACCTTCTAGGGTAAAGCTTCTGAAATAAAGGTGGGAAGACAACTGGTCACTGCCACTTGGCCTGTCCTTAGTGTGTGATTTTGAGGTCCCCTAGTTATAAATTCCCTAGTTTCTGATAAGACCTACAGAAAAGGGTCTTATAAACCTGAAATGGAAAAAGGCAATGCTAAACAAAAAGAGAGAAAAGAAAAAGTGGTAAGAATTAGTCACACCTCTACTGATTACCAGCCCTAGTGACTGGTTAGCTGATAACTATCTGAATCCCCTCAGATTCTTGAATCGGCTGTGACACCATGTTCAATACGTATACATCCCAGATTCCTACTCTTTACCAATGACTGTATTTATAACACACGTTTATTTCCCCAAGTGCTCATTTAAATAATGACACTTGTGATTTATATTACAATTTTAAGAAAGAGAGCCAGTGTGTATGTTTTATCCTCTAGAAACTAGAGGTCCCGGACAGATCATAGGAATTCTCTTTGAAATAGAGTTGTAATTTAACAACATTTATCCTGAAATAACTTTGTGCTAGCAAACTGATACATTTTTTTAAGAATATGAACTAGTATACCGCAGGGATTTCATGCAAACAAAGACTCGTGGGTGTTATTGCTTTAAGGTTGTGACTTTTGCAAACCCTACACCACGGAAGAGGAAGCGCACCGTTAAGTCCTCGGTGTTCTGATGGGGTTCTACGATGAGGAACTAGATTCGCAAGGAAGGTCAGCCATGTTCTTTATTTTATAGGATCAGTTACTTGGTCACAATTTCTTTCTTAACGCAACTTGTACATGCCAAACAGAGTCCCTGCAATCTACTTAGCTCTTTAAATGAATCCTGGGAATATTTCAAGGGCTTAAGGCTCTCAGATGCTCGGGGTGACCAAAGGTCATTTAAGACATGAACACAAAACTTCACAATGACGCTCACATCATCCACTACGTGTATCCACAGAAACATAGCACAGCTGACGATCGATAAGGTGCCCCAGAGAAACTGCGCTGAGAATTCTGACCAATAAAAGGAGTGAATTCAAAAAGATATGCTAAACTACGTCCACATGATTCTCTTCCATTTTGTTCCCAATCCTTCCCTATAAGACCCGATGGCGACCAAAAGACAAGCTGGTCTTGCACATAACAGTCACGAGTTCTTCTCACGGAAGCTTTGGTCAACAACAACAACAACAACAACAACAAAACTCTAACATGGTGAGTTTCAGGTCTGCTCTTTGGTCAAGGAGTGTAAAGCTCTCTGAAAGAAGCCCCCTTACCTGCAAACAAAATCAAAAGACAGGACCCTAGCTTAGCAAAGAGGTGGGTTTGGGATTTGGAAGGTAAGGGAGCCCCTAAGCCCCTGTTCAGGTTAGAATTGTCTTAGGACATCAAGGATACAGAGAACTAGCCTCAGAAGAGTAATACTTAGATGGGTCAGCTTCTAAAAAGGGAAATAACTTTAATCCTTAAATAGAAACATAGACAAATGATTTCTGAGTAGAGGATTTACCAAGATAAGATTTTCCTTTATCAGTTTAAATCCTAATCTGGACCCAGCCCGGGCCCAGGCAGAGGCCATCATGATTCTGAAAAGTAGGAGGAAGTAAGAAGTAAACCACAGGTGTTCTGCGAGTGGCAACCGATCCCTTTCTCTGCACGGCCCTGCCCCATGGTTCTCGCCCCTGCAGGATGCACGGCCCTGCCCCATGGTCCTCGCCCCTGCAGGATGCACAGCCCTGCCTCTCTCACCCCTGCAGGATGCAAGGCCCTGCCCTGCCTCTCTTGCCCCTTGCCTCACCCCTGCAGGCATGCATGCCACTGGGGGAGCAGCTCACACTCACAGGAGAGGTGTGAGTCAGCTTCCCCACAGAGATCTGACCAGGGTGGGACACGGATGCTTTGACGACAACTTGTGTTCTAAATAGGGGGCGGGAGCACTAAGAGCTTGGGAAGAACCCAGATATTGGACACGCCCTCAGACGGTGACCAGCGCGAAGCAATCTTTGATGGAAAAAAATCATCTGGTGACCAGAACGAAACGAGGAAGACAAGCCTTGGGAGGCAGCAGAACAGGGAGCGACGTGAGGGAGCTGTCAGCAGGGTTAGTGTTCAGTTTTCGTAAAAGGCTGAACTTAAGACCACGGGGAGAGCCCTCGGGTTGAGTACGAGACTGACTCACAAGGATTCCAGGGGTGCCTCTGCAATGGGAGGGCCTGAGTGGGAGGCACTGGCTTCCCAGGAGGAGGGCGGGGGTGGGGTCTCGGGGTGCAGTGCTGGGGGTGGGGGGTCTCGGGGTTACAGGACAGGAGCTCTGCAGGGGCCCAGGTCTGCGAGGCAGCCGGCAGAGCGCAATGACCTGTGCGGGTAGCAGACAGGCTGGGTCAGCGTGAGCTCACAAGCAGATTAGTTATAAAATAAAACATCTTTTAATGGACAAAAAGCAAAGTGAGTCACCTTTTTCTTAAAGGTGAGACGCAGCAAAGGAAAGACGTGAAGCAGCTTTTCACTATGTACAAAATGCCGTTTAGAGTGGGGGTGGCCACTGTCAGTATCTGAGGAAACGTCTTCACAAGAGACGCCACAGCAGTGGCTCCGGGAAGCCTGTGGCTCCGACCAGGCCCCGTGCTAGGTGAGGCAGTCCCTCCACGGAGCACCAAGGCTCAGTCTTCGCTTTCTTCATACGTCGTCTCGTCAAAGGGCCTGTCCAGTAGCGGCACCAGCCGACGACGCGAGTACTTCAGCTGCAGCAGGTCCCCGACTTCATCGATCTCCTTCAGAGCCTGAGTATGTGGACAGAGCAGAGGTCAGCAGGCCCGCGACGCGGCAGCCTGGGGCTCCTCCCCCAGCAGCCAGCAGCCCGAGCGCTGAGCTAGGAGCTGCCGTCTACGCCAGGCTGCCCGTGCACAGGGGCTGTGAGCAGCAGGTGTGCAGGACACGGTGCAAGCCACCAGCGTTCCATCACGCGTGGGAGGAGAAGGAACACACGCCCTGGGCTCGTCAGGGCCACAGTGGGTCATCTCTCCTTTTATAGCCCAGGACTTGCTCACCAGCATCGCACTGGTACAAACCTGAGAGTCGTCTGCGCTGAGACGCTTCCTAGATGCAAGATGGGGAATATCCCCAAAGTGGGCGCTAAGAAAAAACGGCAGCTGAGCAGACTGTGTGGGGAACGCACAGGAGCAGGTGAGGGGCTAGGAAAGGGATCTGAACCCCAACATCCTCACCTCAGAGACAACCTCGTGTTCCCACCAAAGTGTCTCAGTGTAAGTTTCTTTTCTTTAAGACTAGCTCTTTATTTTTCAACAAGTATGTTCCTTATAACAAACTCAGAACACTTAAGGGAAGTCGTGAAACAAAAAGTCTCTTTCCAATTGCTACACTACCCAGTAGAGGCAATCTGTATGGTTTCCTATGTGCATTTACAACAAAATTATTTTTTAGTTTTTGAAAGATTTTTTTAAATATATTTTTATTTTTTTATTTATTTTTGACAGAGAGAGGGAGAGAGAGATACAGAGACAGAGAGAGAACTGAACTAGGGGAGCTCCCAGTTCAGCATATGGGTCCACACGGGCCGGGGCCGGGATTCGATCCTCGGTCCCCGGCGCTGCAAAGTGAGCGCCTAACCCACTGAGCCATCCCGGCTTCCCCAGAAGATTTTCTTTTTTAATATTTATTTTATTGTTTGAGAGCCTATGAGAGAGAGAGAGAGAGAGAAGGGGAGGGCCCAGCGCAGTCTCCACAGCTGTACGTCATTAGCTGTGACATAGTTTCCTTCCACACAGGTGAACATGGGGCCATGCAGGGCAGGAACGGAACTGGGGGCCGTTCAGCATGTGGATTTGCATGAGCCAGGGTCGGGACTCGATCCCTGAACCTTGCAGTTGCAAGGCAAGTACTCAATGTGTTGCGCTATCCTGGCTTCCCCTATTTAAAACAAAATTCCTGAAGTATTACATACGGCAGTGAGTTCACAGAGTTTAACTTTTCCAAAAAGCAGCACACAGAGAGTCAAAATAGAGGATCCCAATATCAGAAAAAGATATGTGTTCAGAATTTCTCAGAAAAGAATTTAATGGAAGGACAGGACTCTAAGGCCCAGACTGCCCTCAGAGAACTCCGAGGAAGGCAGCAAACACTTGGGATCCTCGATTCTGAGGCTTTCCAGTGAAAGCACCTGGCACAGGTCACAAAATGCAGTTTGCCATTCATGGCAGCTGTCCAGCCTGTCACTCACCCCCCCCCCCCCCACCCAAGCACCTGTGGATGTTACCTGAGGGTCTAATAACAAATCTGGGGTCAAATGGCTTTGGAGACAAAGGCTCTATATCTATGACACCATCTCAATAGACTAAGAAACAGTAAGGCAGATGTTAGAAGCCCTGTAACTGAATGTGACTCTCCAAATTTCATCACAGCATATAAATCTGTCCACTCTTATGGCTATTATCCCGTAAGAAAACGTACACCTATTTTTAGAATAGGGAATCTGTTGTTATTGGGAAAAAGGCATTTACCTGTTCTTAAATACAACTTTTAAAAATCAGTGTTTGGAGAAAGAGAGAGAGAGAGAGAGAGAGAGAGAGAGAGACAGAGAGAGACACACACACACACAGTATTCCTTATTTGCTCTAATGTAAGAGAAAATATTCTTCACTCCAAATGTGAAAAATATAAGAAGCAAGTAAGAGCTGGATTTCAATATGCTATGAGAACAGCGGTACCTTTGAGAAGAGGTTTCATCAAAAGCTCCATAATATGGAAACAATTTAAGATTAAATTTCAGCTGGGAGAACCCATTTCTCCTCCTGACCTCTGATATAGAATTCATTTAAAACAACACGTGACTTACTAAGATCACAAAGTAAAGGACATTTATAAACTCTCATTTCAAAAGAACTTATTTTTAAAAATCATTGTAATAAAGAAAATGAAAAGAGACAGGAAAAAACCCACAGTAGCCCAAAGGGAACTAGGTGACAATTTCCTCTGGTCCCACACCAAACATTTCAGATGAATCTTACATAAAAGATAAAACTGTAACTAGGAGCTCTGGCCATAACGTGGGATTACTGAGTTAGGTTGGGAACGAGGAACCAGCAATGATATCAGTGTTCAGAACAAATAGTCCACACTCAACCTCTGGATCACAGGGTAAAGGGGCTCTCAGGGGAAAAAGTGTTAATTATTGGGTGAGAATGGTCCTCTAATTCTAGGACAGCCGTGCCCCTGGGTCAATAGCCAGGCCCTTCTCATTTCAAAAAATAATAGCTTTATTAAGATACAGTTCACAGGACACATAATGTACTTTTAAGGTGTGCAATTCAGTGCCTCTTAGTATATTCACAGAATTGTACAACGTTCACCACTATCTCATTTTAAAGCATTATTATCTCAAAAAAGAAATGCCACCCTCATACCAGCCATTTCTTATTCCTCCGTCTCAAGCCCTGACAACCACCAGTCTTATTTTCTGATGCTAGGACTTTGCCTGTTTTGGACATTTTGTATAAATGTGGTCCTTTGTGTCTGACTTTTCAGGTAGCATGCAGTCGGGGTCCAACTTCACCCCTTTGCAATGGCTGCCCAGTTGGCCAGCACCATCTGCCGAAGAGACTGCTGTCTCCCCACTGACCTGCCTCGGCTCCCCTGTAGAAAATCAACTGGCTAGACTTCTGGACTCTCAGGCCTATCCCGTTGGTCTACACGTCTATCCTTACGGCAGAACACCACTGTTTGAAATCGAGAAGTTTGAGTCCTCCAACTTTGATTTTCTTCTTCAGTACTGTTTTGGCTCTCTGGGGCCCCTTAAAGTTCCATATGAATTTGAGAATGAACTTTTCCTTCTCTGCAAAAAAAGTCCTTTGGGATTTTGATAGGGAGTCCGTAATTTATAGATCTCGTCATACTGTGATCTTAACAATATTACATCTTCCACTCTATGACTATGGGGCGTCTTTCCATTTATTTAAGTCTTCTTTCTTTCAGCAATGTTTTTGTTAACCGTAAATGAAATTTTCTTAATTTCATTTGTTCAATGCTGCTGTATAGAAATACTAATTTCTGTGTGTTGATCTTTCACTCTACAAGTTTATTATGTTTATTAGCTCTAGCAGGTTGGGTTTTTTTGGTTGATATTATGGCATTTTCTATACATAAAATCATGTCACAAGAATCATTCCATCACTAAATGAAATGTTTGTATCTCCTAATATCCATGTTTAGTTCCATAAAAGACAGTAAGGCAAAATGACGTCAATAAACCCATGGTTTAAAAAAATATGCCTTCTGCTTTAAAAGAACCAAATGGAACGCAAGGTCAAACGAACTCTCAAGTGGATCTTATGAAACTCTCGACTGGCAACCGTATCTGTTGGCAACAGAAATCTGCTTATCGGGGAAGCCGGGATGGCTCAGTGGGTTAAGCGCTCACTTTGCAGCCCCGGGGACCGAGGATTGAATCCCGGCCCCGGCCCGTGAGGAACCATATGCTGAACTGGGAGCTCCCCCAGTTCAGTTATCTCTCTGTCTCTGTATCTCTTTCTCTCTCTCTGTCAAAAACAATAAATAAATCTTTAAAAACAAACAAACTGGAATGGCTCAGCGGGTTGAGCACTCGTCTTACAGCCCTGGGGTCTGAGGATCGTATCCCGGCCCCGGCCCATGTGGACCCTTGTGCTGAACTGCTGGGGTGTGGCCCCAGTTTGGTTCTCACGGGAGTGAGCTTCCCATGCTGGAGGCCCCCAGCCAAGTTCCTGCTCTGTGCAGACCCCCGCCCACCTGTAAATTACAACTATGCAGAAAACTGATGATGTGCAGCTATGGAGACTGCACTGGGCCCTCTCCGTTCTGTTAAAAATAACAAAAATAAATCTTCAAAAAAAAAAACAAGAAATCTGCTTAGATACCTGGTTATATCTAAATTCTTTCATGAATGTGTACAGTTCTTAGCAAACTTGGTAGAATATACACTGTACTACTGTAGCCACTGCTTATGACACAGGTATTTTTTAAAAGCCATGTCAAAACTCCCAAACATCCAACTAGAGTAAAATAAAAGAAAAACTGGTTATCACCACGTTAAAAAAAAAAAATCAACAAATCAATGTAGAAATTCACTAGTAAGATTTTTGAGAAATCGGAAAATCTATTGAAAAAATTCTAAAAGGTATACTCAAAATTAAAAGAAAAATGTGTAATATTAATATTAATAAACTGAATCCAATTTCATAGTGTCAGAATGTGACTAGCACTATATTCATAGTATATATACCTATACTTGTAGAAATTCTGCTATGTAGAAATAAGGAAGAAAAATCAGTCTTCACCTGATCAGAAATATAACATGTCAATTAAACTGTTTTAATGAACTTTTAAAAACATGTTTATGATATTCGTTAAGATTAGTAGCTCTCTAATGCACTAATGAAAATTTCTAGCAACTGATTTCATGTAAGTATGTTCTCGAGCTCAATAAACTCCCAGAAAACAATAAAGTGTGAAGTCTTAGGTGTGAAACACCAGCACAGTAAGAGACTACACGCAATTAAATTCAGTAATAATCATGAGCCCCTACTATGTGCCTGGCACTGTGTCAGGTCCTGAGGACCTACAATGGGCAAAACAGCCTTAGTCCCTTACCCACAAGACTGATCCATGTGGAAGATTGCCATTAATAACAGGTGTGAATAACTTACTAGGAGAAATGTTAAGATTCCAAGGAAACATCGGGCAGGAGGACTTGGACATACCCTTGAGCAAGTTCCCCTTAAGTGGAGATGTGAGGAGTGAGGAGGAGCCAGCCAGGCAAAGGAAAGAGAAGGCTCACGAGATAAAATTCTATGGACAGACACCACACCAGGAAGCTCAGACTAGAAAGTGCTTTAGTGGGAAAAGAACTGTACAGTTGCAGAGGCCACAAGGAGGGAGAGAGCAGAATGAGATGAAGCCAGAAACTCCACAGAACTTCCAACACACCAGGCCTGGCTTTGCAACTTGCTGCAAGTGGCAGTGTTCTCAGCATCGCCAGGCACTCCCTCCCTCCCTCTATGGAAAATGTCCTAGGTGGGGAAGCCGGGATGGCTCAGTGGGTTAGGTGCTCACTTTGCAGCGCCGGGGACCGAGGATCGAATCCCGGCCCCGGCCCGTGCGGAACCATGTGCTGAACTGGGAGCTCCCCTAGTTCAGTTCTCTCTCTGTCTCTCTCTCTCTCTCTCCTCTGTCAAAATAAATAAATAAATAAAATATATATTAAAAAAAAAGAAAAAAAAAAGAAAATGTCCTAGGTGCTCAAAGAACATCAGAATGAAGAGGTGACTCATTTGCCTTCTTAGTGCAAGGAGCATTCGTAGCAAGGTGTGAGCATCCACTTACAGTGTCAAGAATGTCTTTGGTATGAGCGGCTGACAGGCAGAACCTGGCTCTGGACTCGATAATCGGGGTGGCAGGAAACCCCACCACAACCACGCCAACGTTCCGCTTCAGCATCTCTCGCCCGAAGGCGCTGCACAGGGGAAACAAGGGAAAGACACCAGGAGAGTCGTAAGGGACACAGTAGGAAGGCCTGTGGTCCCGCCCGATTCAGGTCTTAGAGAAGTCTCCACGGCCCGAAGCACCCATTAGGAGCGTCCTCTAACTTATTCTAAAGTTAAAATACACAGTTCACAGAGACCGCTTTCCTTCAGTCCTGAAGTGGTCCTCCTCTCCCAAGTGGCTGCCTTCACACAGGTGAGAAAATGGGGTTGGCAGAGGCCCGTTTTTCACAGAGCTCACCTGAAGTGATTTGCAAATGTGACCTTCAGTGTCCTAGACACGGAACAGTGGTTCAGAGCATTCAAAATGGACTGGAGTTTAAAACCTGGTCCTTGAAATGTGAGGCTTGGCAGTGTAACAAGTTAAGGGTGCAGAGGACCTGCTATAACAGGGACAGCTTTCTGCTGGCAGAATGGTCGACTAGAATCAACCCTCCAGACCATGCGTTGCTCTGCTGGACCTGGGTGTCAAGCTGCTGGGATTCAGGTTCCTTCTGTGTGTGTGAGGCCAGGACCTCCCTAGGCTTCAGCTGAGTGATCAGACTGCACAGCTCTCACCCCAGCCCCACCCCACGGCAAACGGGGGCACCTGACCTTACTCCACGTCGGTATCTGGTCTAAATAACACACTTCCAGGTTCACTGATTTAATTTTTCCTCCTCTATTCACTTTGATAAACATTCACTGAGTGGCCTGTGAATGACAGGGGCTGTTTCAAAGATGAATAAAAAGATTTGCTCCTTTAATGACTTCAACTAAACCTGAGACATGATCCTTAACCGATTTTATATTTAAGGTCCAGTCAGAACACACAAGTCCGAATTATTTTACATCTCTGTTGCAATTTTGTATGAAATTATTTTGCAAATAACTAGCGACGCCTTGCAATTAAAACTTAATCCATCCCAGAACCCTGTAGAGTTCCAAAATGTTTGAGTTCCAAGATGAGTGGGAGTTCGGATGAAGCTACAGGCTGTACAGTTGATATGTCCCACGCGAATGTGTTGGTGCTCAGATTCCAAAGTAGTGTTCAAATTTCAAGGCGAAATTTGCTTGACTTTTTGTTCAGATTCCAAGTTGTTCCAGTTTTGGGGCGTTGGGGTTCCAAGGAATGACTGTACATAGGTTTATTTCATTTTTGCTGTTCAAATGTCTCTGGTTTTATTAGACATCTAGACTTCTCAAATACACTGGGAGCTACTGCAGAGCAAGGCTTTCCATTATCTACACCGTGCACAAGCCAACACAACTATGGAATTTGCACACCTCACGGCTCACTACTCACCCCCTTGAGCACTGCACTTCGGCTCCATTCACTAAGCACGTTCCTGTGTTATGGCCTTTTGCACAGAAGCTTTTTCCTCAAGGGGCTGACTCTCTGGGCTCCTTCCAGCCCAGACGCCATGTTCCCTCCCACTGAGGCCCACCCTGATCACCAGTTTATTACGGTTACCTGTCTGTGCACAGGGCACCCCACCCTCAACCTCCCATCTCTGCTCTGTTTTCTTCCACACAACTGGAATGGACCAATCTGTGATATATCTATCCAATAAAGGTTATTGCAATGAGGCGAAGACAATCTTCCCTAACAAAACACTTAATCCCGAATCTCATCTCCAGAAACCAGTCTGTAACATGCACCAAAATGTACCCGATTTTGGCTGGCATGTAGAGCATCAAAGGCACCACTGGGGAATCTTCATTTCCATAGATGATGAAGCCCATCTCCTTCAGACGTCTCCGGAAGTACCTGGTGTTTTCCGCGAGCTGCTGTATACACTCTTTGCCTGGAAAATCATGGGCAGGGAAACAAAACAATGCTGAGAAAAACGAGTGAAGCACAGACAGCAACCCCCTTGTCTCCACTCTATCCATCAGACCTACGTTTGTTTCTTCCTTTCCAGCACAGCAAGCTGCATGGAATATAAACATAAGCAAATATATCTTACTTTGTATTTTGTCATACTAGGTGTTGATTTTATAACAGTGTACAAAATAAATTTTAACAAGTAGTATTTCTGTTGCACAACATTGTCATCAATACCACCTCGTTTAACATCCTACTATCGTTATAGGAGGTGGGACAGTTCATTTCACAGAACAGGAGCCTCTCACAGAGGTGTGACTGGTCACAGCAGCACAGCTGAGACTACAATGTACGTCTCTCACCTTCAATATTCATTCCAATGACTGTGCTGCAAATAATTTTACACATAAGAGCCACTGAGAAACCCCCATTTTCCTCTTAAAGAGCTTGATTTTATGTTACCATTACCCTAAAATTCCTACCAGACACAACAGCATAGCCGTAATACTGTAAAATCATATATATATATTTTTTTGACAGAGAGAGAGAGAGAGATGCAGAGACAGAGAGAAGGGGGAGGGCCCAGAACAGTCTCCATAGTTGCACATCATCGGTTTTTCCACATAGTTTCATTCCACAGGTGGGCGGGGCTGCACAGGGCAGGAACTGGGCCGGGGTCTCGCCCTGGTGAGAACTGAACTGGGGGCACTCCCCAGCTCAGCATATGGGTCCACACGGGCCGGGGGCTGGGATTTGATCCTCGGTCCCCACGGCTGCAAAGTGAGTGCTTAACCCACTGAGCCATCATGGATTCCCCTCCCTTATTTCTTTAAAAGAAACAGACCATGTATCTTGCCTTATGACCACCAGAGTTGCTTTTGGTATTCTTCAATGTAAGCAAGCTCAAAACAAAAACAAACAAAATAACAAAGCTAATCTTTAAATCTCTTAAAGATTAGTGTGCATTATTAACCCCTGGACATACAAATTAAATGAAGTTCTGTGAGAGTGAAAAAATACTGTTTATCTTTTAACTTAACGTCGGTGGGTACGATATCCAGTATTGGATTCACGTAACTTGTAAACTTTGATTCCCAGCCTGGCATGTTTGGAAGCTGTAAATCACAAGTACCCCAGCTGTCTTTTAAATTTCATCAGTGACTCGTCTAGGGAGACATCTTCATCCAGAGTGTGTAATTGTTCATACTTATTAATCACATAGTCAACTATACTTTGCACTTTTCATATTGTCTTCTTTACATAGCTTCATTATCCACAAAGTGAACACAATGTTATTATTGCCAAGAAATGTTTGCATATAGTTTTTGAAAACATCAGTGTCTCTCATATTGTACTTGCTGACCACTAAATATCTATTTTAGATTTTTGTCCTTGTGATATCGTGATACATAACGAAAGATATTCTTTCATTTCATCACTTGTTACTGGAGTTCATTCCTCATCTTTTTTAGAGTTCTAGTCCTTTATCTTTCAACTTTCGTATCTACTTGTATCCACGATTATCGTTTCAAAAAAAATGATCAATTAGCACTTGTTTCAAAATACAGAGACGCATAGGGTTTGCTTCTGGCCTTTGCAAAACTACCGGTAAAGCATTTACACCAGCAATTGGGGTACATGGTTTTATACTTGGGTATTTTCTTTTCCTTTCCAATTCCACTCTTCATCTCCTGAGTCACAATCATCACGGCTTGATACAGATGTAGGTCTTGTACGGTTATGAACGTTCGTTGGATGGGGCTCCCTTCACTTGAACTTGAACCTTCCGGTGCAGGGGTTTCCAACCTTTCTATACCCTAGGGCGCATTCTAAAATATCGGTAGGGCGGCGGGCACCAGCTATTTCTAAGGATATTTATTATTGAACAAGAATAAAAAATAATAAACAAAAATAATTTTAAATAAATTTATTGTATAAATTATATACACACAAAGAAACATGTACAAAACGTAATACAAAGTAAATAAAAAACACGTAAAATAAAATCACTTAAAAAAAACATAAAAGAAAACATAAAAAAAACCAATCTGTCAGTGTGATCTTTGGCATTGCATTTCATTGGCCAGTGCCTCGTAATTAGGAGAGTATGACGACAACCCTGCTAGCAAACAATTATTAAGATGCTCATCAGTAAGTCAAGATCTATATCGTGATTTTATTAAATTCATGTTTGAAAACAAAGATTCGCATAAATACGTTGACCCGAAAAACGATTTGATTTTATATGCTGTTTTTTTTTAAATGGGAACCTTTCTTTGTCGACTATGTTCCATAAGTCCTCTGATATTAAGGATTTTAGCAATATATCATTCTTAAGGTTCAAAATTTCTAACTCTAGTTCTTCTGCTTTCCCCTGAACAAGGTCTGCAATACATGCGGCTAGTTCTATTCCATTTATTTGGCAAGTAAAAGGATTGATACAGAAGGAGACAATTGGCTCGATATTTGTAAACTACAGAAATCTCTCTTCAAACTGTTTTTGAAGCACTTGCAGGGTCTCAATAAACAATGACACGTTTAATTCATTGTTACCTAGCATTTACCTCATATATGGGAAGTGCACGAGAGACTTGATATGCAGATGTGATATCAACAAAGTCGATTTTGCTTTAAATGTGTTTACAGAGCTTATCATTTCAGCTCTATTTTTGTCTTTTCCCTGCAACTCCAAATGGAAAGAATCTAATTTTTCCATGGTGTCAGCAAGAAAACCCAAATCCACCTGCGAGCAAGAGTCTGTTAGTTCATCCTAATTTTCATTTTTATCATGTATAAATGTTTTTATTTCTTCAATTAAGTTCACAAATCTTATAAAAACTTTACCTTTACTGAGCCAACGTACTTCAGTATGCAGGATGAGATCGTGTTCTTTATCTTCAGTATCTTCTAACAGGGCCTTGAAAAGTCGGTGTTGCAATGGAGCTGCTCGAATAGAGTTGATTATCTTTGTGACTATTTTCATAACATGTTCAAAGGGCAGTATTTTACAACACAAAGCTTCCTGTTGGATAATA